>JABWDY010027547.1:6054-16951 GCA_013358455.1 Thalictrum thalictroides | reverse complement strand
AGTTGGGCTTAAGTTGTTGCTTAGGCTAAGATATTGTTGCTTAAGATCAAATGTAACTAATTTAATTAACTAAGATATTATAATTTAGGCTTAAGTGGTTAATCTTAGTTGGACTTAAATTATTGATCTTAAATGTTTAAGTTGGACCTAAGTTGTTGATTTTTGTTGGGTTTAAGTTGAAGTTGGACCTAAGTTGTTGATTTTTGTTGGGCTTAAGTTGTTGATTTTAGTTGGGCCTAAGTTATTGATCTTTGTTTGGCTTAAGTTGAGCCTAAGTTGTTGGTCTTAGTTGGGCTAAAGTTGTTGATCTTACTTGGACTTAAGTGGTTGATCTTAGTTGGGCGTAAATTGATGATCTTAGTTAGGCTTAAGTTAGACCTAAGTTGTTGATGATAGTTGGGCCTAAGTTGTTGGGCTTAAGTTGTTGATCTTAGTTGGACTTAAGTTGTTGATCTTAGTTGGATTTAAGTTGTTGATCTTAGTTGGGCCTAAGTTGTTGAGCTTAGTTAGGCTTAAGTTGGACCTAAGTGGTTGATCTTAATTGGGCCTATGTTGTTGACATTGGTTGGGTTTAAGTTGTTGATCTTAGTTGGGTTTAAGTTGTTGATCTTAGTTGGGCCTATGTTGTTAATCTTAATTGGGCTTAAGTTAGGTCTAAGTTGTTGATCTTAGTTGGGCTTAAGGTGTTGATTTTAGTTGAGCCTATGTTGTTGATATTTGTTGGGCTTAAGTTGTTGATCTTAATTGGACTTAAGATTTTGTTGAGCATCTATAAACATACCACGTGGCCATTGGTTGTCTACAACTATTATATCAAGTATAGATTTAGGGTCCTTTATTTTGGAGTGCCGAACATTTTTTTTTTTGGGTTAACTGTGTCAGGGTTTTATAGCACGGAGATGGAGGACATCAAGAGGGAGAAGAAGACAGAAATGATGGTGGAGTTGGGAGGGTTGAATGAAGATGTTATGCTTGAAGTGTTTGATCGAATTCCAATCAAACAACTCGCTCAAATGAAGTGTTTATCTAAAGGTTGGTATCGTTTAATCTCTAATTATCGAAAATCAAAACTTCGTTCCAGCACTTGTAATTTCATTTGCCAGTACAAATTCTCTATTGATGAAGGCAGCCAGATTTTGTATTATAATATCAATGAGCAACTAGATCATCAAACTGGAGAAAAATATGTTGAAACCCTTGAAAACCATTCCCTCAGTTTCTCTATGTTAGACCCTAGTTTCCAACTTGTTGGATCTTCTAATGGGTTCATTCTTGGGTTTTACAAGATTTCTCACAAATCTACACCAGATAACAAAGACACTACTTTAGTACCCTATGTTTGTAATCCAATCCTCGACCAATGGAATCCTCTCCCCCCATTTTCCAAAGGTAAACGCAGTATCTTAATGGGTCTTGCCTTCGATGATAACCATTTTAAAGTAGTGATATGTTATGTTCATTGTGTGAAAAGCCGTGGATTACATATAAGTCGTCATATTTATTCATCTCATACTGGAAAATGGAGGAAAAAATTAGCAAAATTCTTCAACTCTTGTATTTTGACTAATGAAGCGATAATACATCAAGAGTCTTACTTGTACCGGAAAGGAATGGCACATTGGGTATTTAATGGGTTCATGTTGGTGTACCATTTCGAAAAGGATTTCTTTAAGATTGTTAAGCTTCCATCTACTGAAGGATGTGTATGGGAGTCTGAAGGATATTTGCATTATTGTGATAACAACGTACATGGATTTTCTGTATGGAAACTTGTGGATGATGAGGTTTTTGACACACAATTTGATGATGAAGATGTTATGACAAAGTGGCAGCAGCGCAAACCCACCATAGAGTTTCATTCATTGAAACCGCAATTCCTAGAAATTGTTGGTCCCAATTCCGTTGCACTCTTGACAAATTTGTTCATTCATCAACTTGGTTTTGATGAAGATTTGCAAATCTTATATTTTGCTGTCCGAGATATGTGTTTTTCTTACAGTTTTGAGACTCGGAGATTAAAGAAGCTATTAACGTGTAAGCCTAGGAAGAACAGTACATCGTGGGTTTGTGCTTCATTCTTTTTGCAACCAAGTGGAGTTAATTTGCCGTGACTGCAAATTGTTTTTTTTTTACTCTGTATGAAAAGATGAATATATTGAAGAAATAAAGAATGAAAAAGAAAGTACAACAACCAACATCCAGGCTATGTAAACAAAGAGTTCCCCAGTATACTGGCTGTTCTTGTTACACGCTAGGACGTGGTTAAGAAGGTTTATATCTCACATAAAATTTATGGGGGTCCTCCAATTCATAAAGGAAAAGAGACCGTCCAACATAAGACACTCTAACACCGCGACTGCAAATTGTTGATTCCTAAAATAGAAGGTCGAGGAAGTCTTGGAATGCTCGGGTCTTACTTCAGTAGTATGTCTTTTAGACCCTTGAAAGTTTTATACATGACATGGTACATTTGTGCTTCACATTTGGATTTTCATTTTGTGATATTGTATTTTTTATACAATACTGTAGAACATCATGAAATTGCTGACAGATCTGGATTATGATTTTGTTTTACATATATGTATGTTGAAGTATGTTATTTTTGTCAATATTATATATACTTTTTGTTCGTTAACAAGATTCTGAATTAATATATGGTTATCTTTTATATTGAAGTATGTTATTTTTGTCAATATTATACATACTTTTTGTTCGTTAACGAGATTCTGAATTAATTGTTGCCCAGTTCCCTTTTGAGCCTGCATTAAAAGCAATCAAGATACTTCCAAATACATCTGGGATCATTCCATCATTATGCGCAACCATTTCATTTGCCCATTGGAGATTTTGAGTTAAAGGTTCTCTTGTGAGGATTTTTAAGATGCCACAATGTTTTCAACAGGATTATAATGACATATTTTGCAACGGTATCGTTTATTTCACATTATGTCATTATCGAAGATCAAGACCTTGTTCGAGCAATTCAACCTTTCTTTGCCAATACAAATTTCAAGGTGAACAAGAGAACCAGGTAATGTTATTTAATGTTAAAGAAAAACTAGGTGGAGATAGTATAGAAAACCATTCCCTCAGTTACTCTATAGACAATAATATCCAGTTCATGGGATCTTCTAATGAATAAACTCTTTTTTACAACAACTCTGCAGATCCTGTTGTAACCTATGTGTGTAATCCAATCCTCAATCAATGTGTTTCTCTACCCCAACACCATTTGTTAACTTAGGAAACGATACCATGGAAGAGCTATGTGTTAATCGTGAAGTATGTGACAGCCTCTTTCTTTGAAAGACACAGGCTGAACCATAGTTATATTCACTTACATTGACCAGCTCAGCACTTCTTTTAGAATCTTTATGCGACCCTGAAGGTGGCTGATGTCTCTACTTTGTGCCTGTGGGGGTTGTATGGATGTTGGTAACTGTTCTTGCAAGGTGGTTGCAGTAATTTCATTACTGTACATTAACTGTTCTTGCAAGGTGGTTGCAGTAATTTCATTACTGTACATTGTACAGATATAATCTTCCCTGAAGTTACTTTCAACTTTATTACAAACCAGTCAGCAATCCGAACAAGTGATCTAAGCTAGAAGGTGCCTCGGCGTGATACTAAATTACCTAATTGGATACTTTAGAGTTTAGATGTGCAAAATAAGCTGTTCAATGCATGGTTTATTGTACGTTGAACTCTATAAGGTGTTTGTGTAATGTCATTTAATGTTCTAGCAAGCTGCAGTGGGACTATGAAAAGGGTCAGATTCATATGCAGAGGGACAACTGCAGTGGGACTGTTTCAAGGGTCAGATTCATATGGAAAGGAACTACTGCAGTCTGCAGTGGGACTATTTCAAGGGTCGGATTCATATGCAGGTGAACTATAAAAGGGTGGATTCATATACTGATACCGCATTTTGTTTTTCAACTGCTTATAAGCTATATACAAGCTGTATTTTTACATCCCTGATGATGTTTGTTATCTGTGCTCGTATCTTCATATCCAAAATCCAAACCAGTATATGTATATATGATGACTGACTAGGCAGCCTGTAATTAAATGTTCAATAAGGCGAGCTTTTGACTTGTATGTTGATGCCACACCTAGATCGAAATTTTCCAAATATTGCCAAGTAGTGGAATCATAGAAGAGAGATGTACAAACGTACAGTATGTAGTACTCGGAAGCTGGCAAGTTGATAGAACTGGTGTATATATGGAGTTATATATGGACCATATATGATTCGAGCTAGTTTGCGTTCTCCTGTTGTAATTATAAAATGTTGTTTAATTTACAGATGTCTCGGCAGCACGCATGTACAAAAAGAATCTCTATTTAAAGCATGGGATGTTTCTGTTGTTGATGTTTGTAGGCTGAAGACCTGAAGTTGGATAGTGCACAATTTTATATTTTTATACCTTAGAAGCGCACCAAATACATTCAACCAGTTACCAGTATGTCCTGAGTTGTTGAGGTGTGCAGACTGCAATCCATCCAACAAACAGATCTGTACCCCCAACCCGGTTCATGGAAAGTTATTCCCTAACCCGGTTTAAGTATGAGTTAAGAACCCTTATATATAGCCAAGGCAAGGGTTTTACAGCAAACTTAAGGGGGAAGCAAAGCAAGAGAGAAGAAGAAGGCAGAAATGGAGGTGGAGATGGGCAATTTGAGTGAAGATCTTGTAATTGAAATCTTTGATAAAATCCCCATCAAACAACTTACAAGGATGAAATGTTTATCAAAAGGTTGGTGTCGGTTTATCTCACATTATCGAAAATCAAAACCTCGTTTCAGCAATTCAAACTTGGTGTTCCAACACAATTCTACTAAGGAGAGTCAGGTATTATTTTATAATACCAAAGAGCAAGTAGATCAAATTGCAGAAATAATTGTTGTTGAAACCCTTGAAAACCATTTCCTTAGTTTCTCTATAGACAATAGTATACTTTTAGTGGGATCTTCTAATGGATTCTTTCTTTGCAAGAAGGTTAGCATAAAATATAAATTTGCATCTAATATTCTTGTAACTTATGTTTGTAATCCAACCCTCAATCAATGGGTTTCTCTTCCCCCACTTAACATAGGTGTAAGCAGACCCAGTAGTTTCTGTATGGGTCTGGCGTTTGATGGCGTACCCCAACACCATTTTAAAGTAGTGAAATGCAATGTTAGTTATCTTAATGTGTACAAAGGAAGCAAACATATAAGTTGTCAAATTTATTCATCTGATACTGGAATATGGAAGGAAAACAAAGCAAAATTCTTCAACTCTTCTATTTTGAGGAATGGTCGGAGGTTTGGTAGCGACAATTCTTACTTTTACCGAAAAGGAATGGCACATTGGCAGTTTAATGGGATCATGTTGGTCTACCATTTCGAAAAGGATTTCTTCAAGATCTTTAAGCTTCCATCTATTGTAGGATGCTTGTGGGAGTCAGAAGGATATCTGCACTATTGTCACAAATACACTCGTGGGTTTTTTATATGGAAGTTTGTGGAAGATGAGGCGTTTGACACTCAATTTGATGATGAAGATGCTATGGCAAAGTGGCAGCACAAAAACACCATAGAGTTTTGTTCCTTGGAACCCCAATTGGTTGAAATCATTGGTCCTGATTCCCTGAAACTCTTGATAAATATGAGCGTTAAAGTACTTGGGTTTGATGAAGATTTGCAAATCCTATATTTTGCTATCCCAGAAACGGTTCTTTCTTACAGTTTTGAAACTCAGAGATTGAAGAAGGTATCAACGTATAAGGCAATAAGTGAAAATAGATATTCCCAGCACATTTTATCGCAGGTTTGGGTGTCATTAATGATGCAACCAAGTAGAGTTACTTTGCCTTATGGAGATTACTACAAATTGTTGTATCCTAAAAGAGAATGTCAAGGAAATCTTGGAAAGGCTCGAATCTTACTTGAGTAGTATGGCCCTTCGACTCTTGAAAGTTTCATACTTATTGTTGCCCAGTTCCTCTTTGTGCATTAAATTAAAGCAATAACGATACTTCCATCTGTGTCCATCTACCATTTAATTTCATTTTTGAATTTGTAACGGAATTGGTTACGTCTTTTATTATTGTACCTGTAACGGAACTGGTTATACGTCTGTCCAGAAAGAAGTAAGCTGATCGAGCCTAGCTAGCAGGTATATCTGGCGCCAATTTTAGAACGGAATTGGTTATGTTGTTGCTGCTTGCAGCCAGGCTAATGCAGCAGATGCTCAAAAGAACTCAAATTCCTTGGTTTTAAGATAATTGAACTGTCTCTTTAGTAAATTCTGAATGTCTGTGGAGCCACTGTTGAATATATGATAAATTGAACAATTTAAAACCCTATGCAACCAGTCTGTTCTACTGAGTGGTGATTTGCATTGCATTGGCATAATGGTATTGAAGCAAATCATATCTTCTCAATAGACAAATCTCTCTTTGAAATATTTTGTTCCAGTTCCTTAAAAAGTCATGAATGAATCATCTTTGGAGGTTTGAACTAGTTGGTTGTATATAATGAAGATTTGCATGTATATATATTTTAGAGTAAACAGGATTTCATTAATAAAAAACGAACGAATACATGTCCACTCTTATCCTTATCTAAGATACAAGTCAAGTTACAATAAAAAGGACAATTAAAAATAATCAAGCTATGTTTACACATAGCACCTAAACCAGCTAGGTGGTTATTAGCTGCTTGGTTAGTTTCTATGAAGCAGTGTTTGATATTGAAGTGTGTAAATCCTTCTCTTGCTCTTCTAATGGTTGTTGTCAAATCTCTCCCATACCAAGGTGGATCTTCCAATCCTTCAATTATTCTAGCTGCTCTAAGGGGGTCCGTTGCCATTGATAATCTTTCAATACGAATTACTTGCACACCTTTCAAACCCTATCGAATAACATACAACTCTTGCATAATGACAGACTTAGAGTGTGAGTTGCCCAAATATGCCAACATAACATTACCATCTCATCTGTCTTTAACGAGGCCTCCATAACCAACACCTTCTAAATGTTGGAACATTTTGACAGGTCTGACAACCCAGTTCCAGAACTGCGGTCTGTCAGATCTTGCGACCCATATTTCAAGTGTTTGTAGACATCGAAAACTTGCGTTCTTGGGTGGAATGGATTCCTCTTGTCGAATACTACAAAATGGTATACTCGATAGTCAAAATCGGATCCAAGATGAATGAGAAATTTACGTCTAAAGTCGAGTACTTGTTATGGACATTTGTGGAAATGGGATAATCCCACATTGTGAGATGGAAAGTTTGGAAACAACTTAATATACACAAGGTTGAACATAAAGGGTGTAGCCATTTGGGTTACCGCTAATGTGTAATGGAGTGGAGCCACGCATGGGTTATGGCCCAAATCCAAAAGCGCGCGCCGCCGTACAACCGGCTCAACTCGGTTCGGTTTGGATTGGATCAAGACTTGTCTAATATCTTTTTGGCCCAAAATAGTATTGTGGTTGCCTTATTAAAAAAACTTACAGAGCAAGTAACTTCCAAGAATATGGATTTCCATATCCGTTTGTTTCCAAGTAAATGGTTTTCCAGAACCATCTATTGCTAAGTATATATAGATACTCAATATCATATATTGCTAAAGAGAAGTCCATATCACGAAATCTCATTGCCTATATAAAGAGAAGTCTGTCATACACTTTAGACACACAGTAGAACAAATCATTCTTCTCTCCTTCTAGTCAGTCAGTCCGTCCGTCTTGATAGTGCAACATAGTGCTAGTTCGACAAGCTTTTGCAGGGTGTGCTCAACCTCAGAAGTTGCAGTAGCAGTTGTATCCTGGGAGACTATTTGTTAATAAACCGAAGCACGTCGGGGTAAATTTTATCTTAAGGACAGTGACCGAGTCACGATTCTGCTCAGTAAGTCAGTACTAGTTTTGATTATTGTTTGGAAATACTATTAACGTGTTTGTTAGTAATTACAGCTCCTACACTAAATTCAGAGCACCATCACAATTAAGTTTAAAGAAGTCTTCTTAAGACTTGTCCCATGTGCAGTTAACAACATCCTTATGCTTGTATGTAATAACGAACCAAACCTATTCTCTCCAATAAACTTTTTGTTTACTCCAATATCAAGAATATTATCAATAATGATTTTTAGGTACAATTTCATCATCTCTCTCAAGATCTTGTAAACAAGTGCTTCAGGTGAGGTGGTTTCCTCTATTGTGTGCTTCTTGTGGTTTCTCTCTATCCAAAGATTGTGCACACTAACATTGCTTTCAAGACTTCATCATTAGCAGTGGACTGACCAGCACAAAGTTTGAAGATACTTCTCCATTCCCAATTTGATGTTCTCTCTCGTAAGAAGATTTGCATTATCTTCTTAGTCTAAATTGGATGTGCATGCAAATTGGCTTTTAATTTGTGACTGTTTTGACAACCATTCATAATCGTAATCGTAATCGTTTCGCATCTATATCTCTACTAGAACTAACACCCTTCCACCCCACCCACAAAGAAGAAATAGACCTCCTGAAGTCTGTTTAGTCTACTAAGAGAAAATTATACACATTCAGGTGTTAACAAACCAAAGTTTCCCTTTACTATAAAACAAGTAATATCATATCCTCAAAGAGACAAAAGTGTAGATAAAATAGGTCATAGGGGGATGTAGTTGTAATTATATATTATTTTAAGAGTCCGCTTTTTGGGGTGCTCATTAAAATTTTAAAAACTCATTCTTTCTAAATTAGAATTAACTGGACTATTTAAGTAGTACTGTAGTGTTAACTAGCTAGGCCAGAGTTTTATAGCCGACATTGTAAGAAATTAGGGATGGAGATGATGAAGAACAGCAAGAAGGTCGAAACGATGGTGGAGATGGGTGGTTTGGATGAAGATGTTGTAACTGAAATTTTTGATCGAATTCCAATCAAACAACTCGCTCGAATGAAGTGTTTATCTAAAGGTTGGTATCATTTAATCTCTAATTATCGTAAATCAAAACTTCGTTCCAGCTCTTCTAACCTCGTTTGCCAGTATGTATACCGTGAAGAAAAAGACTTCAAGATAATGTTTTATGATATTAAAGAGCAATTAGATAATCAAACCGGAGAAATTCTTGTAGAAACCATTGAAAACCAGTCCCTTAGTTTCTTTATAGAGGATAGATTCATTCTTGTGGGATCATCAAATGGATTAATGCTTGGGTATTGTAAGAGATCTGAAGTAAATGATATGAGTAAAAGCTTTTACTACGACAACAGCGACACTATTCTAGTACCCTATGTTTGTAATCCAATCATCAACCAATGGAATACTCTTCCCACATTTTCCAAAGGCAAACATAATATCTTAATAGGTCTGGCTTTCGATGGTTTACATTTTAAAGTTGTGATATTTTATGTTCATTATGTGAAAAAAAATGGAATACATATAAGTCGTCATATTTATTCATCTCATATTGGAAAATGGAGGAAAAAATTAGCAAAATTCTTCAACTCTTGTATTTTGACTCGTGGAGTAGTGATAATATACCAAGAATCTTACTTGTACCGAAAAGGAATGGCACATTGGGTATTTGATGAGTTCATGTTGGTGTACCATTTCGAAAAGGATTACTTCAAGATTGTTGAGCTTCCAAGTACTCAAGGATGTGTGTGGGAGTCAGAAGGATATTTGCACTATTGTGACAACAACGAACATGGATTTTCTATATGGAAGCTTGTGGATGATGAGGTTTTTGACACACAATTTGATGATGAAAATGCTATGGCGAAGTGGCAGCAGCACAAACCCATCATAGAGTTTCGTTCATTGAGACCCCAATTCCTTAAACTTGCTGATCCCGATTATCGAGAACTCTTGAGAAATTCGTGCATCCGACTACTTGGTTTTGATGAAGATTTGCAAACTTTACATTTTTCTGTCGCAGATAAGTTATTTTCTTACAGTTTTGAGACTCGGAGATTGAAGCAGCTATCGTGTAAGCACATTATAGACTGTTTTGGTGCATCATTCTTTTTGCAACCAAGTGGAGTTAATTTGCCTTTAAGAGGTGACTGCGAATTGTTGATTCCTAAAAAAGAATGTCGAGGAAGTCTGGGAGAGGCTCGAATCTTACTTCAGTAGTATGTCTCTTAAACCCTTGAAAGTTTTTTACTTTTTTATACATGACATGGTACCTTTCTGTTTCACATTTAGATTTCCATTTGTGATATTGTATTTTTCATACAGTACTGTAGAACTTTTTGAAATTGCTGACAGATCGGAAATGCTTTTGTTTTACATATATGGTTATTTTTTATGTTGAAGTATGCCATTTTTGTCAGTATTATACTTTTGCTCGTTAATGAGATTCGGAGTTAATAGTTGCCCAGTTCCGTTTTGAGCCTGCATTAAAAGCAATCAAGATACTCCCATCTACATCTGGGATCAATCTGTCATTATGTGCAACCATTTCATTTGCCAATTGGAGGGTTTGAGTTAAAGGTTTTCTTGTGAGGATTTTTAAGATGCCACAATGTTTTCAACGGAATTATAATGACATATTTTCCAATATCCAAAGCTGTATATTGATCCCGTGTATTACCCTTTTTTGGTTTGCAAGTGCTCTTTACGAGCAGCCTGTATGTGGCAGTGTGGCATATTATTATATAGCAACTTCCCACTAAGATGATTAAATATCGAATACTACTCTTTAAAAGAGAATTGTCGTGGAAGCCTTGGGAAGGGCTAGACTCTTACTTTTGTGGAATGTATCTTAGACTTTTGAAAGTTTTATACTTGACATGGTACTTTAGTGCATGTATCGTATTAGGATTTTGTGATGTTGTATGTTTTCTATAACAGTACTGTTGAACATCATGAAATTGCTGAGAGATCAGGATATAATTTTGTTTTACA
>JABWDY010027512.1:25694-36179 GCA_013358455.1 Thalictrum thalictroides | reverse complement strand
ATACTTAAAAAAAAAGGATTTATCAAGTTTTGTTCTATTGTATGTACAGATTTGATGGTCGGGCGCTTCTTGACTTTATAAGAGATTCCAGTTCACGAAATTTTAGGGTCCAATCAAAAACAGATGAAGAAGAAGAACTAGAAGAGTTTGTAAATTTTGAGCGTTATCGGGATTTAATTAAGCATCGCCGTAGAGGATGTCGGTACTTTTTAATTCTTGTCTATATTATCCTGTTTCACTTCATGGTCAATTCTTGGGTCAGATTAATGTTATGAGCAGCTTTGTTTAAGTGGCAGTCTAAGTGTTGGCTGATGTTTTCTGACAGTTATGGATGAAGAAGGTTTGCAGCATGCTAGCCAAGAGATAGAAGCAAAGATCACTGCTCCATTTATTTCAGACAGGTTATTGTTCTCCACTTTATTTTTATTTTTATGTACTGTAATTGTTGCACATGATTACTTTACTACACTCTTATACTGTACTCATCTTCTATTCAAACTATTTTTTAGTTCAAATCTTCTCTGACATATAGATTACTTAGATCTTGTTTTACCCCCTACCCGTCTTAACCAGGGATATCTCGTCTCTAGGCATATATTGTATATTTGTATTGAACTCCTTTTGTGGATATAATATGCTCGTATACCCCTCTCTCTCTCTCAAGAAGAAAATACATATCACAAATAAATAATTATCTCTGTCTAATGTCGTGATGTTGCTTTTATGAGATAACCAATATGTACTGATCATTCGGTTAAGCCGAGTTTTGAGGATGTAGTGTTAACTGATTATTTTGGCAACCATCAACAGTTTTTATCAGTACTCGGTGGACATAAATTTGCCTAGCACATTCTCATTAAGTTGTATACTTTAGGTGTCCCATCAATGACAATATTGTAGATATAGAGATATCATTGTTGACTGGAATGGTTGAAATCAGTAGGTCTGACACGGACTTAGCATTTGATGAATTCCGGCTACATGAATTTTGAGAGTCCAAGAAGGCAAGAATGGGATAATAATACGATAAAGGGAGCTAAAGGGGAAATAAATAAAACTTGTACCTGTCTTCTTGAATTTTTGTAGCTCACTGCTCATGTATACAAAGTTGAGTTGTATGAAATAAAATAAACTTTATATATTGTTAGCTACATTGGGAGTGTGCCACAGAAAAATTCTGCTACAATTGTTAGCAGATTGCATCAGAGTATTGCATGGGTTGAAGGGATGAATCCTCGATAAAACCTTTAAGCCTATGACATGTAGTACTCAATTGTTGATCTGCTGACTTGCTACAGATTTTAAATAAAATTCTGGTTGTACCTTGCAACATAATTTATTAATTTTAGTTGATAAACTAGTGAAATGTTGAAGGGCAGTTTGTATCTATTGTTAAAAGTTATACTGATAGAAGCACAAGCGAAATAGTATTAGCACATCCTCGTTATAGAGTAAAGATATTTATAGTTCTATACTTCCATTGTCTTAGAAATATTTGATGGAGCCACATCTATGTTTACTTAGTGTATCGTGTGTATCTCTATATGCCATTATCTTCCATTAATATTGATCCAGTTTGCGCCTTCATCTCTCAGGTCTCATCCAGCTCAGCCTCCAGTGAGCAAGGGATCCTACTCACAGGTGGGGTTCTCATATGATGGGGATGGCAAGGAGGAAGCGGATCTTCTGGAAAGTGATGATGATAGCGATGAGGATGATGAAGAGGATGAAGAGGAGTTCAATAGTGATGATAGCAATGACGATGCCATGGATAAGATTGCTAAAGAATATGGAGTGAAGAGGTATAATTGGCTTGTTTATATGGATAAGAAAGCCAAGGAGGAAGAGAAACGGCAAAAGGAAGTAGTTAAAGGAGATCCTGCAATTGTAAGTGTGTCTCTTCCCTGTCATAAGCTTTTGCATATATTAGCCTGTTAAATGTGCACCCAAGATCTGACAATGGTATTCTGAAATATGCAGAAGAAGCTGAGTCGCAAGGAAAGAAGGAAAGTTTCTCAGATAGAGAGGGAGAAGGAAAGGGAAGCTGCTCGAGTAACTGGTACACGAGTTCTCCGTCACGATCCCTACCGGTAAATGTCAAATTGCTTCTTGTTATCTGTTTGTTCTTAGTATGCCAGTGAACCGGTATGTCTCTGAAATGATTTTGCATATTATGCAGAGAGTCTCGGCGAAGTCCTACATATGAAGCGTATTCTCGTTCTAGAAGGTAAGTAATTGGAAATTTTCCACTGTAGAAATACATTCTTTCATTAGAGTGTGCAACTTGATGATAATTTGCTTAAACAGATCCAGGTCACGGTCGTATTCTCCATCATATCCAAGGCGTCATGATCGTGGTGGACATTCTGACAATGGGCACCGAAGCAAATCAAGGGCTCCCAAGATAGAGTATATCACTGAGTTTGGTGGTTCTGCCGAGACTAAAGATTTGAAGCTGGCAGGAGCGTCCCCACCACCATCTCCTCCAACCCAAGTTGATGTACTGAACCGGTCGGAGCACTCGACCTTTAATTCTTGCAAAGATAGATTGGACAATGTTTTCTCTGCTGCAGCTTATTCATTTGGCGTTCTAATTATGGGAAGAAATTATGGTTTAGTGTTAGATTCCATGACTACCCTGAGAGGGGGACAAGAGTGTGGCTTTATTATGATGACTTTTATGTCTATTTATATATCCAATAGATATGTTAAACAGGTTCCCGAATGATACGTTTGAAGATGAGTAGATGACAAACATTTCCATTGGATATTTCTCTAATGCTTCTGATTCTCTGCAGGCCCTCAGCTGGTCGTATACTAGAAGCATTGCATACTGATCCTGCATCTGCCATATCTCTTGAGCAAGAAAAGAACAGCAAAGTTTTAAAGCCAACAGTCAGGTATCTATGTGGGCATATCTGTGTAAAGCTTATGTGGCAGTTCAAAAAGATAATGAGCTATTTTTACATTTTTGTAATATGGACCGTTCTTGTGGTTATTGTTCTGTAATTTTTTTTGGGGGTACTTACATTCTTTATGATTTTTGGAATTGAAGCTCATCATCAGGGTTAGCAAAGCTGAGCAAGGCAACTGTTACCGTGGGGGCTTCAAAACAGCAACAGAGTGAAAAAAAAGAGACTCCCCAAGAGAGGCTAAAGCGAATAATGAGCAAACAACTAAATAAACAAAGTATTATTATTTTGTATTGAAGTTTATAATTGTGTTAGTGCAATTTTCATAATTTTAATACATATTGCAACTTTCTGATTTTGATTGCTGCAGTTAAAAAGGATACCGCTGTTGAGATAGCCAAGAAACGGGAGCAGGAGCGACAAAGGCAGGAAAAACTTGCTGAAATGAAGAAAGTAAGTCGGTCTGGGTATCGCAGTAACAGCAGGAGCCGCAGTCGTTCTCCATCAAGGTACTATTATATGTTTCTGTGTAGTATTTTACAACAATGCTGTTGAGTCGTGTTTACATATTGGTACAACTGATTGTCAGTGAGACAGGGACAATCCTATGTCTAAGAGTGGGGATCTTTGGAAGTGACTGTTAGTGCTAAGTGCTAACAATTCTGACGTGTACCTCTTTAAAGCTTGGTTGCTGAGGTTATACATAATTGCCTAAGATTTACAATGCCATGGGATTGGGCTAGCATTTTCTGATCATAACAGACTATGTGAAATATGCATTCATTTGTGGTACCTATGAGGGATATCCCACATTGCGTTTATATCTGGGTTTGCACAGTGAAGATTAATGATGTAATCCCTCCCTCCCCTCCCCTCAATTTAAACTTAAACTCTAATATTGTTCACAGAGATTGTAACTCCCTGTTTCTTGTTTATTTCCACTTTAATGAAGATAATCCTCTAAAAAGTCCATGGGTGAAAACTTGACCAATCCAGTACACTCAAAGGTTGATTTCCCTGTATCTCTTCATACAGGCAGTGGTTACAGTTATTTGTTTTTGTGCTAATATTCTCCAGTTGGTGACCTGTGCTTAATATTCTCCAGTTATCTGTTGTTGTGCTAATGCCCCCATGAGAAAAGTAGCTAGTTATTATTCTATTTAGTGGAGCAACTTTTTGGCCTCAATCTTTTGTTCAAAACTCATTGGGTAAACTTGTTCGCTGTAGAAAGCACCACCGTAGCCGCAGTAGTAGTAGAAGCCCCCGAAGACATTATTCACGCTCACGTTCCTATTCGCATTCACGTTCACCAAGGTAAACAATATAATAATATCTTGTGTTTCTATAAAATTTGCATTTATCTAATGCCTCTTAGTTTTGTGGGGTCATCCTATGTTTGATAATGTTAACTTTTAGGAAAATGTATTTCATTGCAGGGTAAGGAGCAGGTCCAGATACTGATCGAGGGACTCTTTAGTTTGTGGCACCAAATAAGACTCCCATAAAGTAGAGGAAAACACAGCATGTAACCTAAGATTTCCTTACCGGATCAATTGGTTGTTTAATAGCAGTAGCGTTGGAGGCTTCAATCAATTGTGTGTTGTTTTCACTTGTATTTTTATGAGCTATGATGTATTCATGTATATCTTCTTGTTATGCATTTCTGTCTTGCTAAACACCTCTTTTTATGCATTAGTCAAAGTTACAAGATTTTATTTTTTCTATTATAATATAATTTTTACCCAGATATGTTGGCCGATTTATATTTGCTAAAATATAAGATATGTTTATATAGCAATTTGTCTTATTGGCTTGGTGTTCGCTTGAATTGTTGCTTACCTGATTCTGGGTCAAAAGGGACTTGGTGTTTTAAGGGAATATAAGAAGTGGTAGCTGGAAATCTGGAGGAAGAAGCCTGGGGAATGATTTCCAGCCTAAGAGACCAGATACTAGGACAGATTGGCAGGGGTTTTGGCGGTGGGGATCCCAGGGGATCGCAGAAGCAGAGGAACAGAAGTCCATGGTTTAGTAATTGGTCTTTGTCTTACTAGATATTTAGATGGACTGAACCTATTTTTCCTCTGTTTATAGCAGTCGTCATGATTTCTGTAAAATGCATCTGGCCTTTCTTCCATTCTGAATGTGTATAACTCACAAACATTCTAAATTGGCAACTGAAACAAATGAAGGAAAGCTTCAGCTCCTTATTTAGCAGAACAGTAGTTCATAAATACTGTGAGGGTAAAAACTAAAGCCCAATCTCAACTGATTACTAAGAAATAAAAACCAATATTACTTATCTATATTCCATGCGGAGGCATGAAGCATTGAGGAGCACAAAGAACTTTTGATCTTGTTGTTCATAGGTTTAGAAGAGAGCGGCCTGGCCAGACTTGGGATGACAGCGGCCAGTTGGGCCAAACCCAAGAGAGACAGCGGCCCATGGATAGAGGCCGCCCACTATGTAAGTATGTAACAGTATCAATATGAGACAGCAGCCTAGTGGCAATGGCCGCCTAGTTTCTGCCAGATTCATGTGGGCAGGTAGAGAAAGGCATTATAAAGGGGGTAGAAAAAGCAATGTATGCTAAGGCATTGTGAGGGAGGTAGAGAGAAAGACCTTGAGAAAAAGTTTGGTGGAGTGAATCCAAGTGTTTTTGAGAAAAAGTTTCTCAAGATCTAGCGTTCAAGTGGAGTGAATCCAAGTGTTGTGAGATCTAGCGTTGTTCAACAAAGAAAGATTTTTTGAGACGAACAAGAACACGTAGGCTTACGCCAAACCACGTAAATCACGTAAATTACGTAAACACGTAAATCATGTAAACACGTAGATCCCGTAAATCCCGTAAACACGTAGATCCCGTGGATGTAGGCTTACGCCAAACCACGTAAATCATGGTTTCTCAAGAACACTTCTCATTAGTCTTCTTGAGAAAAAGTTTCTTGAAGAAGTTTGGTGGAGTGAATCCAAGTGTTGTGAGATCTAGCGTGTTCAACAAAGAGAGATTTTTTGAGACGAACAAGAAGAGAGAATAAAGAAAGAGAGGATTGTTCTAGGAGTCTTATGAGAGATTTACAAGCTAAGAGAGATTAATCTTGAGTTATGAGATTTAAGTGTGAGTCAAATTATAACCTCTTTTCTCTTTCACTAGTGAAACACTTCTCATTTGTCCCGTGGATGTAGGTTTACGCCAAACCACGTAAATCATGAGTTATTGTGTGAATGTTTGATTTTTTGTCTTGTTATTATGTATTTGTTTAATTGGTTTTTAGCTATCTTCAATTGGTGTGTTCGATAAAGATCACATATTAACATATTAGAAAGATCAATTGGTGTGTTCTTCAAATTGCTTCCACATTTGGCCCAACAAATCTCAACAATCTTAATTCCATGGGTGTGACTAATATCACCCTTATTTAAGGTTTGTTTGTTTCTTGACACAACATTAATACCTGATCTTAGGACAAACAACAAGAAAAACATGAACCATGCAGTACCCTAGAGACTTCTTAAACAACTCTACGTACTCTCTCTCTCTCAAAATCGATTGAACAACTCTTCAATCCATTTCTTAAACATAAGTCAAACACAATCCATTCACCTTTTCCATCTCATAAAGCTTCACGATTTAAAGCTTCTCTCTCTCTGGTTCCATCGATTTCACGAGTTAAAAGTTTCTCTCTGTTCCAGCAGATGCGTGTTTCCTGATCAAAAGGTTCGTCTTCTTCATCTTCGATCGATTCTGTAATAAAAGCTTGTATAATGATTCATAATGATTTCACATTATGATTTGATTTCATCTTCAATTTGATCAATTCATAATGATTTCACATTAATCGAAACTCAATTAAACACATAATTGATTTGATTCATGCTTCAATTGTTTGTTTTGTGTTTAAACGCATAATTGATTTGATTCATGTTTCAATTTGAGGTTTCTAATTGTTTGATGAAATGCCTAAATGAAAAGTTGGCAAAAAGTTTAGTATTTTAAAGTGAAGTCTCTTGTAACTTTTGTTTTTATTTTTTTTATTAAGTGAAGTTAATTGAGGTTGTGTGATTAAGTCTATTGTTTGTTTTATCTTCTAATACCAGCTGATCATTGCAAGTTGTTCATTTTTGCATTACAGATTGTGAACTCATTTAAGTTTTGCTTCTTTCACATCTAGTGGTTATGCAAATATTTTAAAGATGTATAACTCACATAACTACTTTTATTCATTATTATAGTGAGCTAGCATTCACTTTATTCAGTAGCCTCTGGTACTTGCGTTCTCTTTGAATTTTTGACATCTCTAATTTTTCTTGTTTTGTCTTTCCATCATTTTTTGTAGCTTCAGGTGAGAAGAGTGCAACACCATCCAAAGCTAAAGATACTATAAGAACAGAAACAGATTATCCAGACCTTCCACATTCTCAGATAAGAAAAGTAATTATTAACTGAACTTGATTTAATTGGTAGCACACTAGCACAAATAGACTTCTATCTGACATTCTCCATCCTGACAGATCACTGCCTCACGGTTATTTCTCTCGAAACAAACTATTCCTCACTATTATTTAACTGTCGATATATGATGTTCATGCTTTGTTGTTAGTGTTGTAATCGAGTTTATATTTTTTGTTACAGTTTGCGAAAGTAATTTAATTCTCTACAAGAAGCTTCCGGTGGGAAAAGGATATCTGTGAATGATCTTGTTATAAAGGTATCCAAGTTTAATTTGATTCAAAGTGGACATTGGAGATTTTTTTTTTAAATGACATAATAATGTTTTGAGGCAAAAATGAAAGCTAAAGTTGTCTTTCTTTGAGTTTTTCTGCTGTATCATACAATGTGGAACGACTCCAATGAAATTGCCTTATTGTATATAAACTGTCGAATCATTCAATAGATCAGTTGTACAATATTCGCCAGTACCACAGTGTAACAGCTCCTGGACAGATAATTATATTCGCCAGTAAGTTTTTAAAATTTTGCCATACACTTTCTTCTTAACTTTAATTTTATTTTGAGCGCATACTATAGCAGTTTCTGTTGCTATATAGGTTCAAGAATGTGAATATCAATGTTGCACTGCAGACAGATAATGAACTCTATGTTCCTGTTATCAGGGTGGGTTACTGAGTTAGCATGTGATACCCTACACCATGCCATGTGTGTCTATTTTCAAGTTTTATTTACTTGTGGAAGTTTTTGTGCAGGATGCAGACAAGAAGGGGTTATCTAAAATATCCATAGAGGTTAAATATTTGGCAGGTAAAGCCAGAGAAAATAGGAAGAAAGGTTGGGATCCTTTTCAAAACTCTTTTTTCAATCTTTAGTTTTCTAAATACATGTCAAGGCGTTGCTATCTGTTATTTGCTTGTTACCATTACCATAAATACTAGGTTTGCTTGTTATCTAGTCGATGGTTACCATAACATGGATCAAAATACATGTCAAGGCGAAAGAAGACTGCTAGTTCTCTTTGAAGTGTAAGAGTGTAAGACTGTAAGACTGTCTGACATTGTAAGCATCCATGTTCGGATGTATTGTGGTACCCTGAGTCATGTTGAGCCGACCTCTTTGCTCATGTTGGTTTGCACTTCTGTTATTAAACCACTGATTTATTGAAATCTGAGTTCTTTGCATACTTTGGACATGAATCCAAGGGAAGTGGAGATTTATCCATATTCTACTCTCAAATGCGATCACTGTCAGTTCCTAATTGCTATCTTTTATACTGCAATTCCTCTTTCTAACAAGTGACATGTTATGTGCACATGGCCGCATTACTTGATTTATGCTTTCATTGTTTGAGTCTTGTAAGGCGGCTGCAGTGATATTCTACACAACCTGCAGTGTTGGTATATGATTGTCCCAGGTGGTGTTTTCTGGCTTCCTACTCCTTGAAATTAAACTGCTGCAGCACATTGCTGGTGTTTGAATGCTCGCATACTATATTGGTATTGATTTCATTTCTGTATTGGTATCACTTTAGTTTTTTTTTTTCTCTATTTTGACTTCTTTGAAGAAGATGATTAGAGCCTATTGTATGAGTTTCTTGTTGTTGTTCTTGTTCTTGCAAATGAAATGAAGAAGCTTACCAAACTCTCACTGCTCTGTTCTGGTTTATATAGTTGAATCTGAATATCTGATAGCTCTGTATCAGTATACATGACAACCAACTAGAAAATGATTTATAATTATTAATTCATATATATGCATGGAATACAGGTTGGTGGCCGGTTTCTTTCGGCATAATCTTGTTACCTCTAATATTGCTTTCTAACATTGTCATGTGATGCAGGGGAATCCCTTAGTCATTGAGTGTTTTGATGCAGTGGAAAGCGCGATCCAGCAAGGTAAGCTTTCTTCGTGTTATTCGTATTTACTTACTACTAGTAGTAGTACAGAATTTAGAATGTGCTTATGAAGTGTGTGATACAGAAATTTCAACTTATAAAACTATTTATACTAGCAAGAGTCAGCCACTCAGGCATCAAATTACAGCAAAGTTTTGAAAATATGCATAAAGTAAGCAAGATTTAGGATAACAATTGTAATATTTAATGTATATATATTGAACCTTAGGCACTTAGGCTTCTTTATTTGATGATCTATATGCTCAATTACTCAATTAGTATGGTTGATTCCAACCATGCTTGCTTAACATATACTAGGGATTTAGGAAGAAGAGTCCAACTTGTCTACGTATATTATAAAATGAATCTGTATCTGAATTGAGATATATATAGTGCAAATGTGTTACACATATATAGTTCTGCATTTAAGATTGCTAACTGTACATGATTGTTCATTTGTTGAAGCTATATGCTGTATGTTCAACTGTTGATGAAGTAATCTGCAACACTGCAAGTTTATCATATCCTTTGTTTAAGATGAATCTTTCTAACCTCGTTGTAACAAAGTAACCAAGAATCTCCTACGTCAACTTTAGTTAGATAGAATAAAATCGACACATGCAGACAATATACCATTGCAGTGAACATGCAGATGAAGAAATTGTTTATAAACTATGTCAATAGAGAATGGGGTCTGATTAATTGTGGGATCTAATCATGTTATTAATGTTCCATATCAACTTTCTTTTGGTTATGGGATTTGAATTAGTAGTGGCCTTAAGGTAAGCTTTTTTCGTGTTATTCGTATTTGCCATTGAACTATAACATTCTCAATTGTTGTTTTTTTTTTCTTGGTAGGAATTCTTCAGAAGCCTTGCTGTATGTCATACCTGTTCTTCCTGAAGGTGACGAATCGCCAGAAAAAATTGCATATCAGGCTGCATCGGAGATGCAGCTGCTTTGGTTACTGCAGCCAAGAATACATTTTTAGACATTGAATAAGTGTGCTGGTTACTTATTGAGAATGTAATAGCATTTTTTCAGGTGCAAATAGCATTGAATAAGCTGCTTTTGGTTATGTAATAACATTTTTTAGTAATATTCAGCTGCAAATAAGATTTATTTTGGGTACAAATAGCTTTATTTCTGGTGCAAATAGCTTTATTTCAAGTACAAATAGCAAATTATAATTAAAATTATTTATTTATTTTTAAACAAAAAAAAAAA
>JABWDY010027498.1:8633-21199 GCA_013358455.1 Thalictrum thalictroides | reverse complement strand
AAGTTAGAGTAAATCAACACTTATGGGAGAGGTGTAGAGTTGTTGGAGGTGCTCCAAAGCTTTGGATTTATCTTAATAGCAAGAAGCGACTTGAAGAATGGACGTAGGCCATTTTGTGCCGAACCACTATACATCCTTGTGTTGTGGGTTTGCATTCTTGCTTTTACTTTATTTCTATATGTTTGATAGTTGTAGTTTAGATCAATATCTTCAACTTACATCTCTAGTTAGTAGTCCTTGAACCGGAAGGTGGGAGTGCCTCTTTCTCTACCCACCTCGAGAAGTTCTCGGCTACTTGTAAAAGTATTGGTGTTTATTAGTCTTAGGATTGTGGTTTTTACAAACCCATATTCATAAAGACAATAACCCAAGGACTAGAGCTAGTTAGTTGGGATTGAGTCTTTACTACACCTTAGATCATCTTTGCTTCTATACTTCTTTTATCATATGATCTTACTTGTTAGTTGGTTGCGTCTTGATAGACTTGCTTAGTATAATCTCTTAATTCCGCACCTTGTTTTACTAAGCATATCTGTTAGTGTTAGTTTGCTCTGAGTAAGTGACAGTTTACCTTAGTGTTGTCACTTGGGGGTGATCTTTGTTAGCATAATTTTTAAATACCCTATTCACCCCCCCTCTAGTATATTGGACACCATTGTGTAAGGAATATCAATATGGTCTTTCCTCAAAAGGCCTTGACATTAGTTAGTGTATGATTAGGCTCTATCTACCACAATCCATATCCATTTCTTGGCAATGTGGAACTAACATCCACTTATGGGTGTTACATCGTTTTCTATTAAACCATCAAGAATCATTGTAATATAATGACGACTATTTCTAACCTTTCTTGGCGCCATCTGATATGACGGTTTTGTATGTTGTAGACAACCATAAAAAAATGACGGTTTTTAGCCGTCATAAAAAGCCTATTTTTAGTAGTGAAGCCTTTTAACTTTGAGCTTAATACACCATTGAAGTGCCGATAGCAAGCCTTTACATTCAGCTTCCTTTGAAGAACTTGCATTTCCTCTTTCTGATTCTGCACTTAGGAGAAGCCATTTGTCGTTGTGCATAATAAATCCAAATCCACTGTAATTGTCTGTAGAGCTAAAAGTGATATGTACATTGACTTTCAAGTTTCCTGATTTTGGTGGAATCCAGATTGACTTGTTACCTGAAGTGCTATTTAATGGATTCTTGTTTTTTCCTGCAACATTCCTTAACACTGCATTTTCAATATCACCTATAAGAGTTCTCATGTCAGCATTAGTGTTTGTGAAGACTTTATTGCATCTTGCTTTCCAAATATGGCATGTGATAGTAATAGAGTAAGATGACCATGTTTCTGTGTCAATAAGCCAATAGGATGGGGGTGAGAACCATGTGTTAATCCATTACTCAACGATCAAGTTTTGGAAATGAATCAGTCTGAAGATCAAATTAACTGAATACCAAACATGTTGTGTAAAGGGGTAAGAAAGTAACATATGGTAGACACTTTCTTCTTAAGAATTGCACATAGGACAAAGCTTTGATTGGATGGCTATGAATCTTGCTATCTTGACTCTAGTGGGGACTAGATTGTGGAGACATTTCCAAGTGAATAGCATAGCTTTAGGAGTAGTAAGACTTTTCCACTAGTAGTAAGACTTTTCCAAGGTGAATTTTATTTACTGGCATAGGTTTTTATACATTGACTTGACTGTAAAGAGACCGTTCTTGACAGGTAACCATATTGGTCTATCCTTAGTTTTGCAAATGTTAATATGGATGTTTTGGATATGATTACTACTGAAAGAGTTATTCAACAAAGGGATATTCCAAGAGGTACTATTAGGAAGAATGAGATCTTTAATAGCGGTATCAAGACAGAGAGAAGAATCCTAAACAGGGAGGGAGTTGTTAGGAAGATAAGGGATCCATCTATTAGTCCAAATATTTAAGTTTGAATTTTTTGAGATCTTCCAACAGGTTTTACTTTCTATCTTCCCTATTAGGGTCTGTTTGATAAAGGGTGAACCTTTGCCATGGGAAAGAAAGTCAATGGGTGAATGGTTCCATGATAAATAGTCAAACATGGGAAAAAGGTGGAAAAGTGGGGTGGAAACCTTTTCCTACCTTCCCCCATGGAACTATTTTCCCCTTCAAGGTATGGAAAAACTTATAATGACATGAAAAATAACATAATTTTCCATGACTGGATTTGTGTTATCAAACAAGTAGCAAATGTCGGTCAAAGGTGGAAAATATTATTTTTCCATGGAAAAACAGCTATTTACCCTTTATCAAACAGACCCTAAAGAGCTGGCTAAAGTTTTCCAAACCTAAGAGGAACGAGTGTTAGTACAAGCTTCAAGAGGTGTAGAAGAATGAAAGTATTTGGACTTCAACACTCTTGTTTGCCCACAATCTTTTGTTATTGGGCCGGATATTAAATTATAGTCCGATCCACGTTGTTTTATAATACCCTAGTACCAGAGTCCATTTGACAGAAAAACGATGATAAGAAAGATATTTCTGATTTCTCTCTTCCTTCCACAATCTAAACTTCAACTTGGTCACCCTTTACTCTCTTCACTCCATTTCCCGCTTCTTAGCGAAAAGCGAAAAGAGAGAGAAGACAAACAATCTCTAGTGTTTCGAATTTTGCCATTAGAGAGAGAATTCTTCGAATAATTATTAGTAAAAAAATGGCTACTTTAAGTACTTTGAGTGCTTTATCTCTATGTCCTTGCATGCTTTCATGTCGACCAAACTCTAGAAATCATTCTGTTTGTTCTCTTGGTTCTCCTTCTGTTACTGGTAATACCAATTTATCTTTCTTTAGTTTCTCATTTGTTTTAAGTTTTAATCAAATTGGTTCATTTTCAAATACTCTTCAAAGAACATTCTGATTGTGTATTCGAGTGTGGAAAACTGGTTATAAATTTAGATTTTACTATTATATTGTTTGTCACAAAAAAGACAAGAAGCTATAATCTGAAGTTTTATAAGCTCACTTTTAGTAATTTGGGGAATACTTATTGGTGTTCTCGGAATGGTTTGGATTAATAGGTAAACCAAGGTCTACAGTAAATAGGAGACCACGAAGAAGAGAAGGAGTAGGGAAAAGTATGGAGGATTCTGTTAAGCGCAAGATGGAGCAGTTTTATGAAGGAGCTGATGGACCCCCACTCCGTGTTCTTCCAATTGGTGGATTAGGGGAAATTGGGATGAATTGTATGCTTGTGGGAAATTATGATCGATACATTTTGATAGATGCTGGTGTAATGTTTCCTGAGTAAGTAGTTAAGGACATTTTGATTACCATTCTTACATTTGTATTTATTTTAACAAATCTTGGCAACATGAGAACTGCTGAACTGGTTTAGGGCCTGTTCGGCAAACCCACGAGAATGCATTTTCTTACTATTAGAAAGTAGAGAAGTGAGAAGTGTGTTCGGTAACCAAAAAAATAAAATTAGAAAGTAATTCTAAAAAGCTAGAAAAGGAATTTTTTATGAAGTTTCTAAATTAAGCTTTCAACTTATGATTTTCTCCTTTATTAGACATCAACTGTTGTTGAAATTCCTTCTCAAAATTTTGTGGTTGCCGAACGGGCCCTTAGTTTATATTATTTGCTTTTTGTTGGAGGCTTATTTCTATGTTGTTCCCATTATTTTGATATTATCTACTTAGTTAATTTTTGGGTCAATCATGTCACATGTATATCAGCTTTGACGAACTTGGAGTTCAGAAAATCATACCTGATACCACATTCATCAAAAGGTGGAGCCATAAGATTGAGGCAGTTGTTATAACGCATGGCCATGAAGATCACATTGGTGCGTTGCCTTGGGTAAAGTTTCTTTTCTGCTTCTTAAACTTTAGTTCAGATTGTTTTGGCAAGTCTCTTAGAAATTGCAACTTTTCATTAGTAAGTTGTATTGAAAGTAATTGCTGAAGTGCATACTATACAACAGTACAAGGTGTATAAACATCTCATGTTTCATGAAGGAAACACAGTTACACTTTATTTTTTGATTGGTAAGCGGGGTTGTTGACGGGTCCCCTACTCCTATATTACTGAAAAAATAAAAAAGTAAGTTCAATCAGTGTCCCTCACTCCCTCCCCCTCACAAAATAACCATATACCAAGTATACACTGAGACAGGGACTTATCCAGGAATCTGAATTGGGGGTGCGGAGTTACATGTAACCTATATGCCAAAACTTTGAGGGGGTGCGTTTCTTAGTGTTTTTGCTAATTTTTTTGTATTTATACACAAAATATAGTAGAATTAAGGAAAAAAAATTGAACTTTGGGGGTGTGGTCGCACCCCCTGGATCTGTCCTTGCATAGAGAGAAGCAAAACAGAAAAATAGACATAGCCTAAGCTATCCTAACCCCATGAGGGGGTACAAAAAATCATCATCTAAACAAACTTAATTTGGTGGTCCCATGCCTCGGCCTAGTTCAACTCCTTTGGAGCATTAGTAGTTACTGACTTGTCTTGTATCTCTTGCTGGCTCTGTCTTGTAGAGCATTTCCCTGTACTGGCCAAACGTGGTTGTCCTCATAGCCTCTACCATCCTGATAGTTCCCCACCTGTGATGTAGTGCCCTTGTGCTCTCTTGCTCAGCAGGTGTGTCTTCTCATGGGGGTTTCCCAGCCTTCATCTTGTACATCTCCACTGTTCATTTGCTGCACACTACAAGAAAGTTGCTCATTTGTGATAATACTAGGTATCTTCTCATTTGGCATAGCATTACTAGTCTCGACATTCATTTTATCTAGCTTTTCCTCCTCCATCTGACCTTCTTTCTTTTCAATCCACACTGCCACATTAGTGTGTTTCTTTATTTGTGCCTTGGGACATGTAGCATCTGAATGACCAAAGGTTTTGCATTTAGAACATCTTGGAGGTCTCTAATTGTATTCCATTTTGTACTTTTGTTGCTTGCTTTTGGTCTAGCACTACTATAACTTCCTTAGGATAGGTAGATTCATTGTCAATCCCTACACACAACCTAGCATAGGAAGTTCTTTCCATTGTTTCAGTAAGTCTGTCAGGTATAAGGGGTTCCCAACAGTACTAACAACTTGACTAAACCCTATCATCCCACATTTCCAGGGGGAGCTTCTTAAATACCACCCAAATAGGTATTGTTTTCACCTCCTGTGAATCTACCTCATGAAATAGTTTCCAAGGTTGTAATATAAACAATTGACTAGCAATACGAAATGAACCTATGTCTAGTACTTTCGTCCTATCATAGGTTTTCATAGTGAACTGCTGAATCTTCCAGACTTTTTGAATCAACACCTTCACATAGTTGTATCCTTGCCTCGTCCTAATGAAGCTGCCTACTATCAGTTTCTCATTCTTCTTATGTAAGTGCGCAAATTGACTAGACTCTACTTGTACTACTGGCTTACCATTGACTAGTGTATGGGGGATATATGTGAGCTTACCTCCAAACCCTAGTCTTAGTACCTAGTATGCCAGCCCAAGTATTTGACCTTTGCTCCCATTGTGGCGATAGGGCCAAATTGAATGAGCCCCCTGTCATCTTGGACTTCTTTCCCTGTGAGAAAGGCAAGTAACCTGTCACTACAGTCATCCTTCTTAGTGGGAGAGTGTAATCCATAAGCCCCATTTAAAGTATCAATGTGAAACTGTGATAAACCATGTTTTGCACCCCTTCCCGCACCCTCAGACTTAGCTCCAGGGGCTCAAATGGCAGGACCAGCATTGCCCACATTAGTAGGACTATCCAGGTCTCCCTCCACAGAATTTCCCGCACCAGCAGTTCTAGTCGTGCTCTGATGCTCCCCTCGGTAAAATTCCCTCTTCCCGCACTAGTATGAATGCCAGGATTAGTTGACACCATTTTCCCTGCACCAGCAGTTCTAACTATGCTCCCCTCGGCAATATTATCCCTTCCCGCACCAGCATGAACGCCAGGATCAGTTGATATTGTCCACACCCTACCGCCCACACCGGTATGAATGCTAGGATCAGTTGACAGTTTGACACCATTTTTCCCGCACCAACAGTTCTAACCATGCTCCACTCTGCAATCTCTTCCCGCACACTAGCATGAACACCAGGATCAGGTGATTTTTTCCACACCCTACCATTGTGGTTTCTTTCCCTCACCATGTCAGAAAAACTAGCACCAGGAGTTTCTCTTTTAGGACTCACCACACCAACTTGTTCAGTAGTGACATTCACCGTGTGAGCTCGTGACTGCTTCTACCAATCATGCTTTTGCCAGTAGTTTCATCCCTAGTTACAGGATCCCCTTTATTGTTTTTTCCCCCCTCTCCTCCTTCTCCACCTTGTCCGCCCAAGATCCAGCCATTAAATTGTTTTCCAATGCCTTCTCCTGTCCCAGATTGCCATCAGCCAGTATAGAATATATTGCTTTCGCTCCATTCTTCCCATCTCCGTCCTAGTTGTTGTTAACCATCAGTGTCTCCTTTATGCTTGGATAACGAGCAC
Source organism: Thalictrum thalictroides (assembly GCA_013358455.1). Taxonomy (NCBI): domain Eukaryota; kingdom Viridiplantae; phylum Streptophyta; class Magnoliopsida; order Ranunculales; family Ranunculaceae; genus Thalictrum; species Thalictrum thalictroides. The sequence goes on along the minus strand of JABWDY010027498.1, from coordinate 14,708 downwards.
GGTTTCTTCCCATGTTCGTACTTCCATGCACTTTGGAATTACCTTCTTCATAGTTTCCATTATTGGGTGTCAATTGGAGTCCTGGTTGAACTTGAATTCCAGGGGGACCACTTCTAACCTGAGATGGACTCCTCTCACGGTCATGGCTTCCCTTCTTCTTCTCCGTTGAAGTTGCTGGACGTAGAAACCCTTTCCGAAACCCTAATGTACTAGGTTTTACTGCAGGTTCCCTCCCTTTGCTACCATCTTCCTTCAAAGGCGTGTGAAACCTAATTGTTTATTAGGTTTTATCTCTAACAGCTTTGAACCATCTTTTGCTTGCTGATGATCGTTCTAATTTCTTGTTCATGTTTCTTCTCCTCCAGTCTTCTCTTATATAGTTTCTCTAGATAGCCTGCACCATATTTCACCATAAGTTCAGATTCAAGAGCCACGAGCTCTCAAGTCTCATCCTCCATACCATCATAATCCTCCATGTAGTTACACTTATATGCTTGCATGCTCGATCTTAGTTGGATTTTACATTTGCATATTTCCCACATATGCATGTCTCGAGTCATTACTCAGCAGGTCTCTGAGATATATCTAGTGCCAATAAAAGTAGACATAAACCTAATTTGCTACTTAGAAATTTGTATTTCGCTTTCTGATACTATCATATGATGTAAACTCTTCCACTATATAGTCATTATAATGACAAAGGGAATATTTTTATTTCTCCTTCATAAAACTACTCCATTATATGAGTGCCTTCAATAAATACGTGACATGTGATTTGATTTTATCCATAGCTCTGCAATGTTTCAATAGTTTCATCAATCTTGTCTTCTTTATTACCATGGTAGAAGAACTAAGAAAGGATGTAGAAAAGTCCATGTAAATAACTAGATTTGGTCTTATTCACATAAGAGCTTCATTTAAAAAAACATGTTATCTGTAAGATGATATTGGTTAACACTTTTTTTTTAATCCACCTGATAAATCCTTAGATTTGATCTTGTATGCACCCACCAAACTTATGGACAGAAAATCATCAATGCCCTCTACCATTTGTTTGTTATGGTTAAAGACTAACAACGCAATTTATTAAGGCTATGTGCTAATACCTAGATCTCTAAATACTACATATTCTTCTTTTGATCCAAACGATGTAGAGAAGATACTTACAAGATAGAAAATAAGTAGAAAAACAAACAATAACGAAGAACTTGGTTTTTGAGGAGGAAGCAATTACTTCTTCTAAGGTTTCTCAATTAATCTTTAACTATTGGAAAATTACAAGAGAGAGGCTATCTTATTCCTCTTGGGATACAAAGTCTAGCATGTTTGTTCCTCTTGGGATACAAGGCCTAGCTTGGTCAAGCTTCTAACTTACTTCAAGCTTACTTCAAGACTAGTATAGCATACTTATTCCTCTTGGGAACAAAGCTTTTTATAGAGTGGTTTTCATGTCATACTCAACTTAGGACTCATAATATGAGTTGTACATGAGTTTCCTACTCTATTATATGTCCTACTCTTGCTAGGATTCTTAATAAGAGGGGTATTCTTTACAATGCACAAAATTGAAGTTTTTAGGGTGTTTTACGTGTTGGGCCGGTTATGGGCCCATCCAGAACGAAGCCAACAAGAAAGGCCCATTTTTGGAAAATCAGTTTTCGCGGCGGCCTACGAAGGAAGCTGCTGTCTTTTTCTGACAAGTTCCAATACTTAAGTCAAATAATGACCAGTTCTGGGCGGCCTTGGCAGACAGGCCGCTGTCTCATCCTGGCAGGTCTTCGGCTGGGCACTTAGACCGCTGTCTCTTGTCAGGCCGAGCACTTAGGCCGCTGTCTCTTGGTAGGCCGGGCACTTAGACCGCTGTCTCTTCTAGGCAGTCTGGTGCTTCATCTGGTACACACACACACTTGAATACTCCAAAGTGTACAAAGATCCTCCTGGATCATGCTTCCCCATTTAGGAGCCTTGAGCTCCTGCTCGAGCAAAATTTAGATGTGGGAACTTGGCGGTCCCCTTGGTGAAGCTAAACCACTTTGACTCTCTAGGTAGTTGTCCTTTTCTCCCAATCTTGAAAGAAACATACTTACCCCGTCGGGTTTCAATTACTTTTTTCATAATAATAGAATTTTCCTTCAAGACACAGTCCTTTCGTTGCTTGGAACTTCGATGCTTGGTCGTCCTTGGGGGGTTCTTTAATTGCGCTTTCTCAAACAACTTGCCAACCTCGGTCGTAGATGTTGTAGAGAAAGCCACTTTAGAAATATTATCGGAAATATCCGTTGTCTTGACCATGAGATTGAGTTTGACACGAGGAACCTCTTTTTTTGGTAAGTTTTCCTATTGCTTGCGTGCTAAGAGTTGATGATCCGCCACGTTGATGCTTTCTACCCTCTACCTCTTTAGGTCTTCTTCCGGGGTGAAACACTTCTCTTCTATGTGCCCGCTGATCTTACAATGATCACAATAATTCTTCCTTGAAGTTCGACCTTCGTTGCCTTTCTTTTTTTTCTCATGACTTTTCGAATTATTTTAAGGTCTTTGATAGAAGACAAGGTCTTACCTTTTTCTTCTCTATGTGTGAATTTGCCACTATCGTCATCTCCATCCTCTTCTTCTATAACTTTCTTACGAGAACTACCTCATTTAAGGTTTTCTGAGCTTTTTGTGTAAAGGGGTGTGTAGACCATGATTCCAAATTCTGAAGTGTAGAGTTGCCATCATCGTCATCTCTATCTTCTTCTTCTACAACATGCTTACTATAACTACCTCTTTTGGGTTTTTCTAAGCTTATTGTGATAGAAGGTTTTTGAGTAGACAATAATTTCGTTAACTCTTTAATTGTGGAAGCGAGTTCTTGAACTTGTTTATCAAGTTTTGAGAATCGTTCTTTATTGACCACTTCGTTTGTCATGATTTTCTTCGTTATCTTCTTCTTCCTCCTTCGTCTTCTATGAACTTGAAGAGGTTTAGTAAGTTCTTCACAAAATCGTGTGTATTGGTTGCGTGTTAGGACCATTAACCACAAAACTCTCCCTTGAGATCTAATGCTCTTGAAATCACTTGATTCAAACGATGTAGAGCAAATACTTATAAGATAGAAAATAAGTAGAAAAACAAACAATAACAAAGAATTTGGTTTTTGAGGAGGAAGCAATTACTTCCTCTAAGGTTTCTCAATTAATCTTCAACTATTGGAACAAGCTTAGCTTATAGCTTATAGCTTCTAACTTACTTCAAGCTTACTTCAAGACTAGTATAACATACTTATTCCTCTTGGGAACAAAACCTTTTATAGAGTGGTTTTACACGTCATACTCAACTTAGGACTCCTAATATGAGTTGTACATGAGATTCCTACTCTATTACATGTCCTACTCTTGCTAGGATTCCTAATAAGAGGGGTACATGGGTTTTCTATTAGTTAAAATACACAAAATAGAAGTTTATAGGGTGTTTTACTTGTTGGGCCCGTTATGGGCCCATCCAGGACGAAGCCAACAAGAAAGCCCCATTTTTGGAAAATCAGTTTTCGGGGCGGCCTATGAAGGAGGCCGCTGTCTTTTTCTGACAGGTTCCAACACTTAGTCAAATAATGACCAGTTCTGGGCGGCCTTGGCAGACAGGCCGCTGTCTCATCCTGGCAGGTCTTCGGCTGGGTACTTAGGCCGCTGTCTCTTGTCAGGCCGAGCCCTTAGGCCGCTGTCTCTTGCCAGGCCGGGCACTTAGGCTGCTGTCTGTTCTGGGCAGTCTGGTGCTTCATCTGGTACACACACTTGAATACTCCAAAGTGTACAAAGATCCTCCTGGATCATCTTTATAGAATCACCTATCATGTCTGGTAAGTGGGAACTAATATTTAATTATTTAAAAACCTTTTACATCTCCATTACATAAAGAAAATGATCCCTGTTACAAATGCATGGGGTTGGTTGGCTGTGATGGTAACTTGTCACTTCTGCTGCTGCCCTTCATGTTTTCTTTGTTCCAAATTACACCCACATTTATACACAAAGCACTATCAGCTGCCTTTTTCTTCTACAGAAGACATTGGCACACACACTTTTAGATGTGAGCACTGACACATTCATGCACATGCGCACTCATGGGCATGCATACTTACACGCCTACATGCATTTGTCCACAAACATACACACATGCTAACATAAATCTGGAGTCTGGACAAGTGGACCTCCACACCCATACACAGACAGGCAGACCGACTGACACTTACATGGATAGCCCAGAATCCCAAATGACTATTGTGGGTCTCTAAGTTTGGGAACCAATATAACGGATGCATATTGAACATCCTGCTAAATGTTGTTGTATTATATTAACATACCAGTGTTTTGTTGACTTAGAACTGGCACGCCCAATGTCTGCACTAAAATGAAAAAGCAGATTCAGTTATAATAATTTATTTCCAATCATTGATAGAAATCAGCAATTGTAATTATTAGTTCATTACTGTTATTGTTTGATACTTTGATTGACAAATGCAGTTTTATTATGAAATGTCAAAATGGTCATACGATGAGATGGCCTTTAATACATCTACAAGAAAGCAACAATTTACTAAAAACAAAGCTGCGAACAAAGAATGAATCCCTAAATTGAATCCCATCTAAACGTGAGGAGATATTACTGGCCTCATGCACCTCAGACCAAAAGCATTGCTAAAGTTGACATGATCACTTTCTTTATAGACGATACGATCCCCTCAATATGTCTATTATCCTCTTGAGCCATATGGTCCATATTAATGTGAAGGTTAACATGCTCCAACTGTCCCTAGTCCCTACCTTGCAAAAAATGGAATCCAAAGGGCTATGAAGCTAGTAAATAGTAATCCTTCACTGAGCCCTGACACGCCTAATGATTGTTATAGATCTGTTAAGATAAAGTTCATTAGATGATCAATATTAGTTGATAATACATATACATGGAAGTAGGACGAAGGTAGTAAAAGATAAGAAAGTGTAGATCTAAACACAGCCAAAAGTAAAACTGTAAAACATAGCTAATTCAAAAAGTAAGCCGAATGTCTCGTGCCACCTATTCATGATGGTGTTCCATCTAAACATGGGGGTTTGCAAAAGGTATTTCCACAAACACTTTTGACTCAGAGAAATGAAAAACATATAACTCTTGATTGCCAAGATCACCAACAGACCTTTACCCCTCCTTTAAATGTTTCCATTTCTCTTCAACCTATCCCCAATGTAACTGCACAGGGGATCAAACTCCAAAGCCTACATTCTTTCAGCGAATGTACTCTCATTGGAGAAGAAGCTAGGGTCTCCTTTACCAACCTAGGACAAACCCACTCCACCTCAGTAATTTCTCAAAGGCTCATATAAAACAGACCTGCAAAGTTATCCACAACAGCAGTTTAGTTTTAATTTGATAGTTTACTATTTTGATTGAAATTGGTTAAACTATGTTCATCATAAGTAAGACATTGATAATCACTAAGATTTTCAACTAGTGTTGAGTCAGTCTTCTAATCCCCTGTCCCTGTAATCCGTTTTTCGCATGTTGGTTCAATGTCTATCTCAATCCACAAAGGTGCTTATGCTTTCTAGCAAATGTTGTTCTAATAGTGACGCACATTTTTTTTTTGCTTTAGAAAGTAATGTCACTTATCGCATTGTAGTGAAAACAACTAGAGCCTATATGCATTGTTGTCTGCTTCTGTAAGTTTATTAAAGATCTGCATGACGAGTCTCCGTTACAGCAGTTTGACTCTTCTGATTGTCTGCAATGATGTTACTCAATACTTTTTTGGATTTGAAATAGGTTATCCCAGCTTTGGATTCCCATACGCCAATATTTGCTTCTTCCTTTACAATGGAGGTATGTTACAACTTACAAGTTATAAATATATTACTTTTTGTTTAGAGAGAGAATCGGTCAAAACATTTAAATGAGTTCTAAAGCACTGTGAATTGAAGTGGTCATCATGGGTTTGTGGGCTCCCTGAATTACATAGTTAATATTATTCTTAGACACGTAAGATTGTCTTCATGTTTTGTTATGTCAGAGCCACTGGATACCAAATTATTTATTCTGCAT
>JABWDY010027476.1:6128-16610 GCA_013358455.1 Thalictrum thalictroides | reverse complement strand
AAATTCGAGGGTATTCTCTCTCTTCACCAGAATCGAGCTTTATAATTTTTCTGATATCCTGACTAAAATACCTTTTTGGGCCTGGTTATTTGGTCATTGCACTGATGTCCACTAAGAATTATACATTAAAGAGATCTCATCTTTAGGAAAACATATCTTCTTCGTCTTCTTCCCCGGAACGTTACACTTTCTATATCTTCGTCTCTGAATTATTTCCACTCCAACCATTTTATTTTTTGCTCTCATTGGGTTAAAGAGATGATGCTGGAAACTTGGCAGTTTGAAATGGAATCTGATATTTGACTGTTTTTGTATATTCTTTGAGGGATTTTGAACTGTTGAGCTATACATGAAGTCATATATTACCCATGTTTATGTTTACATTGATTCAATAACTTTCAGGAATAGGAAACACAACCTAAAAACCAAGATTTTTATCATCCAATTTTTTCCCACACTTAGTATCTTGCATAAATTTTAGTCTGCATATATACATGGTATTGGTTTCATGTGCTTGACTGAATGCTAAATGGACTGTTGAACCCTCCAAAACATATGGTATTTGGAGTCCATGCGTAATGTTTGTTTTCTCATGTTAGTGTATTAGTACATAATCATCTTTTGTTGTGTCATATATAGTTTTTTGTGTTTATAACTGTGCTAGATTTCTCCATATAATAACTTGACATACTATTCGGTGTATGTTTCTGTATATATGTAATTTGTGCTACTGAACCTCATCGAAATTTTGTAGTGTTTTTTCAATATTTTTTTTCCACACTTAACTTTGCTTTCTCATTTATTTTTTAACTAGGGCTTCTATTCTGTTGCTGTTATTATATTACTAACATCAGTACATTGGCAGGCATGGCGAGCAAGAATTAAGTGTCTGAATTGGTCATTGTTTATTTGTTTTAACAACATTGAAGGTTAATTGTGTTTGAACATCTAACCAGGGGACTACACCAGTATTTTCTGTTTCACATCATGATAATGCGGTCTGGCTTTGCTTATACTCATTAAGTTAGGTTCTAACGATTTTATTGCAATTGCATCCACTTTTACTTTAATTAGACACATATATAATTTAAATCTTATGATTTTTGTGGTTCACGTAACGAAATGGGAATGTAATCCTTTTTCAGAAATTGTTGTGTACGTGGACGATGACAATGTTGGGAAATCACAACATCAAGTTGTCATATTCAAACTTTTGGGCCAAATGGAACCTCAATTGTGTTTTCGTATTTCAGTGGTTTTACACAATTGACTTCTGATTTCTGAAGCTGGATTAATGCTAGAATAGGTCTACACTTCAATTCTAACTAATTGAAATTAAATTGTCATTTCATTCTGATCTGTTCATTGATAATTTTTATTTAATTTCCTAGATATTGACTTAATATATCACGTCTAGGAAGCATTCATTGCCAAGTTGTGTTCCTTACGAACGAATCACTAACCAGACCTATGCTAGCATCTACTAATGTTGGGTTTTCAAGTATTTGTTCAAGTTTTATCTGCATTTACTTGATAATTGGAGCTGGGTTTTGTAATTTTCGGTTTTCTTTGCAGCGGGCATTTGAATGGTTGGATAGATTTGATCCATTTGTAATCTGCTTCAATATCTTCTCCACTTGGTTAGAGGTCAGTTTAATTCAAATGTTTGTTTCAATTATTCTCTTACAATAGGCTTTTTGTTTGTTTTGAATTTGTGATTGGACATTGCTGCAACCTAGCTTTCGTCACACTGGATTTTTTTTTTTCTTCTGTTTGAAACATTTTTTGTATTTTCGTAACAATGATATTGTGTCTTCTTTGTGTAGATATGTACAGGGACGTCAACACGCCAAATGTAGCAAAGTCAGGTCAGAGCCTCCATAAAGAGTATCACTATTCTTCCAACAAGTAATTGTAGTCTAAATTAGTCTTACTTTGAGCAATAGAATTTAAACAATTGAATTCAAGGGTATATTTCGATTAAATATTGGACTGTTGTAGTATGCGTTATATATCTCTTGCCAGAATAAATTCAATTACATATATAGGTTTCGACGATCACCCTTTAGCTCTACGTAACTGTACAACCTCTTCTTTAATAAATAAAATAAAATTGTATGCCTACCTGCTCAAAATGGTGAGTATACTGATGCGAATTTAAGTGTATATATAGTGTTTTAAAAGGTGTTAGGAGAAGCAGATACATGCAAGACATGGATTCTGAGCATCGAGCATCGAGACTACCTTGAGTTAGTAGAAAGAACAAATCCATTATCTGCTTAGTTAGTAGAAGGAACAAGGCTTTGCCAAAAGAAAACAGACCGTTTCATATGTAGACCAATAGATCAACTTCTTATTTAGCAAATTAATTGTCTCCATGATCAGTTCCCTTTGTACTTACAAGATGGGGGGTTCCCAAATATGTCTGCCTTTTAACTGTTCATCAAATATTATCAAATCTCCAGTCGAATATTATTGATCACAGAAAGAAAGAAAAAAAAGACGTGAAGATCGATTAAATACCCATACATTTCTATAATATGCCAAACTGAATACTCAATTTTTTATTTTTCTTGAGATAAATGAAGTCTAAATTTTGTGTATTAATTTTGGTGTGTTTTATACTCAAACTAATTTATTGGGTTCTCTTTTCCATCCAAATGTAGAATTTAACTTTTACCTCATTAATCTTAGATTGCTACCTCTGCCATGGAAGTGTGTTACTATGGTACATCTGAGTAAGAAATAAATGAGTTCTTTTACTTCTTTGGGGATATTGAACATGTTGAAAACTTGAAATGCAGAATGGTAGTGAACGATTTCAAATGCTAACAGGAAAACCATTGCGAACATGTTAAATGAGTACACCCCAAATTTTCCAAAGGTTAGTGCTACTGCTTCTTTCATTTGCAAGTGAAATTGGGCGTAGACTATATCCAAATCATGAAATGAACTTATTTTCTAGATTCCCTTCAGATTGTGGAACCTCATTCACCTTTTTGCACTGTACACTTTTACATGGTTTCCTAGCATGGCTTTATGCATTGAATTGTTTTTGGGTGATTTAGGTTTTGGCCACCGGAAGTTAGTACTAATTAGGCTTTAGAGCTCTTTTCTTTTGAAATTAGGTTTTAGCCATCAACCGTCACCTGAACCCATCAATATTTTAAAAAGACTGAAATACTTCCACCAAAAAAATTAGGGTTCGTTGGATATGTTTGTTACATTTTATGTGTTTAGGTTTTGGCCACTAGAAGTTAGTACTAATTAGGGTTTGGAGCTCTTTTTCGGGGGTAATTTAGGTATTTATGAAAAAAATCCTGTTCAACCGGGTTTTTTTGAACTTTGGTTCAAAATTGATGGCTAAAGCCTAATTTCAAAAGAAAAGATCTCCAAAACCTAATTAGTACTAACTTTCGGTGACCAAAACCTAAAACACCCATTGTTTTTAGTTACTATTAATTTTTCCATTGTTGTCTGGTGGTGTTAACGGGAATTATACGATTTTCATTTTATATACCTAAATGCTAGAACTCTTCCTTTGCTTAGGTTATCGTTTATTTTCTTATACAATGAACGGTGGAAACATGGTACTCAAAGGGAACGATGATCGAATAGCATAATCAAATCAAAATCTATATATGAATAAACAGGAAGTTAAAAACATTAGTTATTCGGAACGGGGTACCCCTCTTATAGTAGAATGAAAAAACATTTCTATTCTCTAATGTTCATGACTTTGCTGCACTGGTTGTGTTAATGCCAGGACATTAGTAGGGTTTATGGTTAAGAAGTTATGCTTTCATTCATCCCTAGCAAATTGTACAAATAATCCTGGGAGCTGAGTTATACATTTAATGGAAAAATGCATGTCTTTATGTGTTAGTTTCATGAGTAGGGTTGGTTGTAAATAGACTCTAATACAGTACTCCAAATTAGAAAACAGAGAAGCCCTGGCTGACCCAATGCAAGCTATTTAAACCTCTATCTCAAAGGTGGTGAAGTAGGTAGTTTGTCATTTAAACTGTCGCAAGAGTATTTAAAGAAGGTGGGTATATCAAAATAACAAACAGTAGAGCTAGCATGTTTCATGTAGATTGAAATGGAGTCGGTCTCGAATAAATTCTCTACCACTTGCAGTCCCATGGTTATAGTTAGATATATAGCCATTAGTTCTAGGTATAAACGTTGAGACTATCTACTGCCAAAACTTACCTAAAAATTGGTTGTGCCAGGGCAACTGCTCGAACAATCCTTCCTACTCTGATCGTGTAATGGGAATTAAGGCCAGCTGATATAAGAATTATTGTGCATAGTTAGCTTTTTCTTGTTTCAAAATTCTAGGCATCATTGAAAAACCATTGTATAGATATTACTGAAATTTAAACCAAATAACAAATCTTATTAATTGAGTCCAATTAATGTACAGATAAATTCTTACACTTCTATTATCATACTGGCCTGGACAAAAAATTGTGTACTGGCATACCAAACGCATACGTAGATGGAAATATATTATTGGCAATGGCGCATTTCAACTTACTACATATTGATTTTGCAGGTCCATCTTAAGTTGATATCTGAAAGCTCAACCCCTTCACATGTATGCCACATTTGAGTGTAACAGTCTCCTTCATTGCAGAGGTACCTCAAATGTTTCCAACTGTCGCCTTGCTGATATTAATGCATGATGGTACCTCAATGCCTGTTTATTGCAGAGATTGTAATGGCATTACTGATGATCAATGACTATTGGATTTTGCACACCATTCTTGATAAGTTCATCAATTGTAAGATTGGATGATGCACTGCCTCAGTCAGTAGGTGCATGTTTAATTCTAACTCTATTATACCCCAGTCACAGATTCTTCCTTCGTAGATTTGCCCATGTTACCAATACTGATACCATGGCCCGGTCCACAAGAAACACCAGTTACGTTTATGAAACTTAGATCGTTTTAGGGTCTTACAATTTTTTTCGAGAATGAAATTACTGATACTCTTCTATAATTTATAGATATAGTGTTAAAATACTCTTCGTTTTGGTGGGTGAACGCTTATGCTCAGTAATTGACGGTTCTAACTCTTAACCTCTGAATTTCATTAGTGATCACAATACTGGTCTGGATCATGTGTTGTACTAGCCCTACATGATACACACGCACTATGGCAGCCTCAGTATCACTCTTTTGTTTCTGCCTTTGAATATACAGTTGGATGTGTTCGGCGGCAACCTTTAAAAAAAATATGTGTATTTGCGTTTCTGGCTTTGGTGCTTCAATTCCTTTTCCTTTTAACATGCATGTCTGCAGTGTTTGGTCGTGCTTGACCGGATTGGACTTTTGATTGCATTCAGGTTATTAGTAATCTTATAATTTTTTTGTTTTTGTGTCTGCCAGTCTAAAACATCTCAACCTATGGGTACGTGGAAGTATATATCCGATGGTGATTGATATACTTTCTATGGGTAGCTTCAAATGGTGGAATTATTCTGATGAATATAGTCATTCAAAACAGCTGCAGAGAGTGTAGATGTCCTCTCCTTGACATCTAAATTGCAGAAGTCTTTGTTGGTGGTCCTCAGATTAACATAGTTATTGGTGGTGAGCTCCAACTGTTGGGTTTGTTGTTATGCATGTGTGTTGTTCACATTCTATAAAGCTAATAGGGTGAAGAAATGTTGGTTATCTCTTTTCATGTGTTTTATGATAAATTGAATTGTTAGTAAACTCAACTAATTATAACTATAAATCCAGCAATACATTATTTTAGATGGTTGTGTGAAATCGAGCATTCTAATCCAGTCCTTGCTAAAATATGTAAGTCGTGTGTCTGAATAGCGGAGGTTATTTTTAAGTTTTTTCGAGTATATCAGGAAGCAGAGACTATGTTAACAATTACTTGCAATCCTTTTTAACAGATGTCCAACAATACACACACGATGATTTAGTGAATCTTTTAATGTCAACATTAGACCAACAACTCAGGGTGCAATATACTACTCCACTGCCAACAATACACACGTAGTCCTAAACAAACATCATTACTAATAATAATAACATGGTTGTTGTATTTGTGGACTTTGTGCAGAGACTATATCAACTTGGAGCACAAAAAATGGTGATAAACAACGTTGAACCTTTGGGTTGCATTCCATCTCAAAGGGTGAAATCGAAAACCGTCGGATCACTATGTCAAGACTCGAGAGCATGCTTGACACACGTTAATAAGTGGGTACTCCAATTCAACTCTCAGATGCAAATGGCAACTTATTTTTCTGAACCATAGTCTTCCAGCATCACGACTAATATATGCTGATGCTTACACGCCAGTTTTCGATCTAATTATGAAACCCAATTCCTATGGTAAACCACTGTTCGTAACGCTTTAACATTACTAAATTGTATGGCTCTATTTTTAATTGTGTTGAATTTGCTGATTAAACTTGGTTCATCCTATAGTTTTCAAGGTTTCAAACACCTCATGTTGCAAAGTTGACGCAAGTATTATATTGGAGGATTTGGCTGCCTAATGCTTTTGAAAGCCCAATCAGGCATAGTGGAGTCAATTTAGAATATGGCTGGCCTGCAGAAGTGTGGTTCTAATACAAACGGTTGATCATTGATAGCAAATGGATTGAGTGTTTGTTACAAAACTAAACCATATTTATTTTGATCCATTAGTATACAATATTAATACCCATTTTGTTTAACATGGTGCAGATTTTAGTAAAAATGGATGAAGTGGTCCAATAAGACATGTCAAGATACCCGCTTTCACAGGTAACTGTGATTTTCCAATCTTTGCAATTCTTGTTCCTGGAATTAAGGATAATAACTTAATTTGACTATGGATCGAGGTAAACATTATTTAAATGATCATATAGCTAAATCTTGAACGTGACTACCAAATAATGTATCCGGTTTATTATATGTGACACAATCGAGTAAATAGTGATGTCAGCCATCCAACTAAATATGTTCGATTAACCCGTGCATAGCACGGGTCCACCTACTAGTGAATTTAAAGCTTCAATCACATTAGAATGTGAGTGATTTTGTTGCCGAATTTAGTGATTTTAAGGATGTTTTGCAATCAGTTGCAAGAATCTAAAAGTCATTCATTGGGTTTAGATATATTAAGAGGTTGTACATTACCAAGTTGTGTTCCTTATAAAAGGATCACTAACCAGGCATATTCCAGCTACTACCAAATATGTTGTGTTGAACGTGTGTCATTCATTTTTGTTGTGCGCAGCGTAGCACAATCAATTGGTGAATGTATTGAGTATGAAACAAAACAAAGAAAACAATAACCATCAATCAAGACCAAGCAAAGTTTCACACGACACAAGATATACGTGGTTCGGCCAATATGTCTACGTCCACGGGAGAAAGGATGATGCTTCGTTTATAAGACAATCTACAAGCCCTCTTGAACAACCCAATTCGGCGTTCTTCCACACAAAAAGTTCTCACCTCTCTAATGGATTCCTTTAGCTCTCTCACACTCACAAGCATAAGGGTTTTCTCTCACTCCTTGGCTTTATACAAACATAGCCTTACACATGTGAAAACCGATTCATGGGCCCAAAACTGAACCAGGCCCAATACAACACAAACTGAAAACTGGGCGCCCTGGGAAGGGAGGCAGCTGTCTCTCAAGGTAGGGTCTACAATAGTGGGCGGCCAAACTAGGGAGGCCGCTGTCTCATTGAACTTGTTGTTGCATAGTGGGCGGCTCACAAATATAGGCCGCTGTCACACCAAATGTCGTTGACTTCCCAACAATTTTTCAAGAGGGTAGTAGCACCCTTCCGTATCCCAAGAGGATCAAGATAGCTTCTTTCCTTGTATTTTCTAAGATTTAAGAAACAAGAAAGAAACCTTGAGGAAATAATTGTTTCCTCCCTAAAATCAAGTCTTTTGTTTGCATGTTTTATTATCTTCTAGTATTAAGTATCTTCTCTATATCGTTTGGTGTAGACCTTTGAATTTTATAAATTAAAACTATGTCAACTTAGTGTGACTGGAGAAGGGAAATGATGCGACAAGATTGTGATTGATGATAATGTGAACATTTAAATCCTACTTTGACCCAAAATATGTTTAGTGATTTTGCTACAGAAATTTAGTGATTTTAAGTATGTTTTGCAATCAGTTGCAATAATCTAAAAGTCATTTATTGGGTTTAGATATATTACGAGGTTGTACATTACCAAGTTGTGTTCCTTATAAAGGGATCACTAACAAAGCCTATGCCAGCAACTACTACCAAATATGTTGTGCTGAACGTGTGCCATTCATTTTTCAAGAGGGTAGTAGCACCCTTCCGTACCTGGAAATCAACCCATTATTTGAGTTTGGCTTAAACAAACAAATATGTATCTCCAATCTCTATGAATAATTACATCTAAAGGCCGGGGATGAACAATTGTCTAGGGCTCAAGCCATGAAGCCATTATCTTGGTTATCAAATTTAGTTTTAATCATTTTCATCCAACCAATATTAATCCTCACCCCCAAAAGGTTTTGGTAAAGCACACTTCCATAGAACATTTATAATGTTTACTCAATCTTATAAGTACACACCAGAAATATGGGGCATGTTAAAGTGCAATAATCATTGTCCAGTCCCATGATCATTGCAAATTTTGGATTGGGTTGCTATAACAATGATGAGTGATGTCAGTGCATATTCAAGATTTTGTGGATCATCGTGTACTTATTCTTCTATATTCACTATATTTTGGGTCAAAGTAGGAATGTGTTTGTTTGTGCAAGGTGGTTGCTTTGTAGACTGTGGAGAAACATCTGGTCTTTTGTACGTTCAATTGATCCAGTTTACTAATCTATCAATCCAATCATCCAGTTTACTAGCATCAACTACATTATTGTAAATCGGAATATCTACCTTAAAATCAATTTTAAGGTTTTGCATTGAAGACAAAATCTTACATTTATTCTTTTCGGATTTAGATTCGTCAGAATCTTCATCAATGTCATCTCCATCTTCTTCATCAATCTTAAGATTTCTATACCTTCCTAGCCAAGAACTTGTGTTCTATCTAAAACATGGAGAAACATCTGGTCTTTTGTACATTCAATTGATCTTGATGAAAAGTTGATATCATAAATAGGACATGAGTTTGATAACTTTGTTGATACTCTACTTCTTGTTCGACAACGATCGAAACTACAAAAATTTCATCTATGTCTACATTACAAACATTACAAACATGAAGACTCAAGCAAGCTTAATAGGTGGATCATGTCATCATACATGCATTAAGACATAATGTAGAAGTTGTTGATATCGATCTTACTCCGCAGATGAGATTGACTAATCAGATTTTTATTTGTGAATCCTTACGAGAATTCAAACTCAAATTCAATACTCTAAAGCTGCCAACATCGATTTCCATACATTTTGGTAAGGTTACAGTTAAAGCTCGAGAAATAGATGAGGCTTTATTTTCCAATAATTTTACGTTTACAGACAACTCTCACCGAATTTATATACAAACTGACGTGGCTTGTCCAAATTACATAAAAAATAAACCCCTCTCTCTTCTTTCAATCTCTTTTAAAAAATTTAGATCCAAAATAAATTGAAACACTTTGAGTATCCACATTTTTTTTTATTTGAGCTCACCCCCCGAACCATCGGTTCAAACCGCCAGACTTTTTAAAAGGCAACTCTACCCCTCCTGACAGTGGGGGGTTTTCACAAATTTATTTTCCAAACTGGGGGTTTAAGTTGCAAAAGCAAAAACCAAGTAAACCCAAGTTTTTTTTCAAAAACCCAAACATACCCCTGCAATAGATCCGTTGGGGGGTTTCTTCCTTATAAATACAACATGTAGAGAACACCAAATCACCATAAATTCAACTATCAAGCACCATTGTCAAGCATGGAAGAGAAGGTAAGTTTACTTACCTTAGTTTAGTGTCTTCAATTCCTTTTTCTAGCCTTGGTATGTTCATCATCTTCATTCTTCTTCCTGCAAACATGTTTTAATGGATGGGGGGTAAATACAAAACATTACTTACTAATGGGGGGTTTTCACTAACAGGTTGGATCATATATGAGTAGGCCTTGCTTTATCTGTGAAGAATCTGGGCATTGGTATAGACAATGCCAATACTATGATCAGCCATGTGTGGAAGAGGGTTGTGAGGAAAAAATGAGGCTGTTGAAAAACACAAGGGATCACAGTCTTGGTTGTAGGTTTCTACGATGTAAGAAGTTCAACTGTAGTGGGTTTAAGTGGATTGATGATCCTAAAGTTTAAGGAAAACAAGGTGAAAAAAGGAAGCAAACTGAAGTCCAGGAAGAAAAGGGCAAGCAAGGAGGTTTGAAGCTCACCATCCTAGGAAAGATACCTATGACCATTGAGGGAAATCCTGATGATATGTTTGAATTTGTAAGGAACCTAACAATTAAAGAATGAAGAATGTAATACCTAGTTGTGCAAAAAAA
>JABWDY010027449.1:33243-43768 GCA_013358455.1 Thalictrum thalictroides | reverse complement strand
ATTTTTTTTTTTTTTTGAAGGCAAGCAGGGTTGAGGCCTTGAGGGGTACCCCTACCCCTTAAAATAAAATATGCCTATTTTATTTCATATAAAATCATGATGCCAAAAGGGAAATCTTTTTTATATGAGTTGATCATCCACATGTGGTTGTATTTGCATCCATTGCCTGTTTTATTAGTTGTTTGTTCAGCTAGCAGCCTAGCACTCTTTAAAAAAGAATCTGATCCTTTTATAGATAGAAAGCATTTTGGATTGAAGTGATGTTGCAGTACTTAAAAATGGTATATGCTCTTCCAACTCATGGTGTTCATATTTTATGGAACACAATAGAAAACAGATGAAGTACTCAATTCATGTTGACTTCAATTTGTAAAAAAATTCTTCTAAAGTTGCTGTAATCCTGATTCATTACTAACATGATGTATGAAGTTCAAGAAATGCTATCTATTACCTGAATGGGCAAAGCATCCATATCTGCTCTAAGAGCCACAAAGGGTGGTGAACCAGACCCAATAGTGGCCACTACACCAGTATGGGCCACAGGCCATTTATAACTGACACCCATGTTATCAAGCTCATGTCTAATGAGTTTGCTTGTTTTGATTTCTTCATAAGCAAGCTCTGGATACTGATGTATTTCTCTTCTTGTTTTCTTGAGCCAAGCTATTGTGTCAGGAATATTAGCAAGCCTGATGATCTCATCTTCTATTGAAGAATTTAGATGATGATGAGAACTTAGAACATCACCTTCATCATCATAGCAAGAAGACTGGAGAGTGGAACATGTAGTAGTAGTCAAAGTGAGAGCAGATAAGATGAAGAACATAGAGAGTTGGAAGAGATCCATGTCTCACTTCAAGCTATGTAGATAGAGAGAATGCAATACAAAATGAAGTTTTTAATTCAAAACCACCATATATGACCTTCCACTATAAAATTAAAGAAACTGAGGTGAGAACTTTGAATAAGGTTTATTGTGCTTTCTCTTTTAAGCAGGAAGTCTTTCATATTTATGCTGACTCACATTATTATTGTATCTATTCTACATCACTCTTTATTCTCCATTTCTCCAACACATGTGTAGGAATGGAAGGCATACCAAACTAAATGATGCATTAAGATTTAACCTAACCGACATCCCATCAGCTCTCTATTAGAGTCCATTCATGTGAAAAGGGTTTGCAACCATTTTACATGATCACAATAAAAATTAAACCTATAATTTTGATGTTTAATTAGATACTAAATATCTTAACCTAGCTAATTAATTTTTTTGCCAGTAATTCTCAACTGACGAGCGCATCCATCCCACCCATATGTACATTAAAATGTCTGTCAATGTGCATCTCAAAATTATACGAAATGGTGGATGAATGCGTTTGTCAGATGTATATATAGTATGTACGTGGTTTGTCATTTTGTTTGTCGACATTGGTATAAGATACCAGGCCACTTTATCTTGGCAGTTGGCACTCATACAGTCATATATTACCCGTCCAGGACTAATTTGCATGACCCTTCACAATTATTTCACAAGGAAGAAGAGCCAAGACTTGAACAGTTGAACTTCAGACCCACCAACCATTTGTTGAAGTGGGTTGGTTGTATTGTGTAGTTTGGTATACTAGTTAAGACCAAAGGGGAGTCTCGATCACACTCTCACTGTCTTTAACTCTAAAACTGATCTGAAGGAATGCTTTGATAATAAAAGTATATATACATAACATACCCATTGGAAAATTAAGACCATTAATTATTCTCTTATTGTTTATGACTCGGTTGTGATGTAAGGCAACAAATAAAGAAAGAAATGAAAGTAATAGGCCGGAAGAAAAAGAGAGATTCAAACTTGTAGAATATGTCATCGCAGTATACTAATTCTTCATTCAACCAGCATGAACTTGTAGAATTTTAAGCTATACACTAATGAAAATCTATTGAGCAACCTGTATATATAAGCCTTATTATGGCTGTCTAGATATTGCAGTACACAGATGGGTAGCGTATCGACGAGTTTTGTACAAAATCATCCTGACATATTGCTAATTCCACTAGGGTACCTATATCGAATGGCGGTAGTGATAGAAATCTTTCTGCAATGAGAAAAGAAAGTGTAGTAAAAATGTTGGTTAACTAGAGGAGTGGGCAACTTCGTTCATCCTATGTAGTTGACCTTGTTAATCCATCTCTGCAAAAGGATCATATATGTTCTGAATAATTTAAGAACAATAATTATTATAAATTTCTTAATACAAACCACTTTGAAGTTTGAATTGAATTGACTGCCATTACATCTTAAATAATCCAATAACAATATCATGTGAAATTTTAAATTCTCATATTGAAAACGTTTTTAATAAAGCAAGCTGAGAAAAGTCATTGTAGGGGACATACATGCATGATGCATAGAATGATATATACACCTATGTAATACCCTTGTAACAAACAATAACCATCACTCCATCAGTACTATATTCTATAGAATCATAAAAATATCACATGCTACTTTGTTTATATGTGTGATGAAGAGAGTGACACAAGTGAAAACAACGCAAGCAGGTAGTACTGTAGTAGTTGGTTGCACTATTCTTTTAAGGGCAATTTTGTATATGGTCTTTCTATAAGATTGGTAATTAGTATATGGTCCAGATATTATCGTTTATTAGTAAATCTACGTTGATTCGAATCAAGCCATCTATTTTTTTTTTTAATTCCCTAAATAGTAAATACCATTCACGTACTTTTCACATGCACAACTTAAAACTAAGGTGGTGTTTGTTTTTTCAGTTATGGTACTTCTGATAGCTTATAAACTATTAGAAAACCATAAATGGTGTTTGTTTTTATGGGTAGTTATGGTCTTATAAGATTTTCTAGTAGAAAATGGTCTAAAAAGTGGCGGTTACTATAAGCTATAATCTCAAGCTAATAGCTAGTAGCTTATAAGCTATGAGCTATCAGATAAAAAAACAAACAGCACAAACAAAAATTTTGGGTCCACGTGGCATTATATTAGTCTTTAGATTATTTCAACCAAGGAGATATCAACACATGGACCCAAAATTTTTGTTTTTCTAATATTTAAGTTGTACTGTATTTAGGGAATTAAAAAAAATTAGATGTTTTGACTCGAGTCAACACAGTTGACGGACAGTCAAGTAACGATTTCAAGACTATTTGGATAAACCACACCAATCTTCAGGAGGGAGTAGGTACCATATACAAAATAGCCAGAAGAGCACATGATATATACATATAGTTTGATAATGACACCCACGGTTTTATATTTAAGGGCTGGTCCATTTTGAAGTTTTCAATAAGAAAAGGACTACCTGTTTGGATGATAATATTAATTGAGGAAAAAACAAAATTTTCCATGTTTTTTTTATTGTAATTTTGTAACAGAAATATCCACTTATTTTGCTTTGTGGTTCAAAAAGCGCACACGCACCATAAACACAGACAAGTTTTTCATTTTGTTATTTTTTTGTGGAGATGGGGAATTCCGAAATATCAACATTAACATCAGATGGATCTTGGTAACATGCTTCATGCAGTATGTAGATTCCTGTTTTTATTGTAGTACAGTGTCAGAAGTTTTGGTTTCAGTATTATAAATTCCTTCAGAAATCCTTTTCTACTTTTTTTACACATTCAGGTCCCTACTGTCGATTATAAAACAAATAAGAATTTAAGAATAAGTACAGTTATGAAAATGACCGAGTGAAACCCCTAATAATATACATTTTCCCGTATGCTTGCTGTACAAAATGTATATGATATATCAAAGGGATCACCCCCACCTAAACTAGAACAATTTTGTTTCTCTATTTTTCTTTTCCCATGGTGACTTAATCTTAAGTTAAGAAACCACAAGCCTCCCCACAACCCACCAGTACTGTAGAAACCTTTTTACAATACCCTTCTTGTTTTAGAGAATTAGCCCTTATTCGCTCGTTGAAAAAGAATGACCTCTACAATGACCAAAATAAACAAAAACCCAGCAACGCAATGAATCAGAGAACTAACAACCACAGTCCACAGTAGCCAGCCATGCTGCATGTTCGTTTCCTACAAGAAGTTGAGTCTATTCCACAGTCATCATCAGTCATACATCTGTGGTTAGGACGGAGATCAGGAATATGACAAACACTCTCAACTTGATGACCAGCACTTCCTTCTGACATCGAAGCAATAGTTGGGCAAACTTGCAATGACATTGCACTTATGCGTCTTGTTTCTAAGTTTATACCCTGCACAATAAAGCTTATTCAATTATAATATTCTTCATTTCCAGTGTCCTATTTGACAGCTTTCAAATATGACTTCATTTCTACTTAATGGTGGCAGTTACTTAAAACCTTTCAGGGATCTTCAGACAAATGATAGTGAAATGGAAGCACAATCACGGTTAGAGACAGTACCAAGATCGATGTCCAGTTAGTTGCGATGTAGGCCTCTGGAAGCCTCTCTTGCCAAGCGCTCTTTACCGGAAGAGGGTGACCCTCAGTTGTGAACACATAATTTTGATCAATCAGAAACGAATCATCATACAAAAGGTAAAGATATTTGCACCTAAAGAAAGCAACGCCAAAATTAGAATGAACCATAGGAGCAAAAGAAAACACTATATCTGAGACATTTACTTCTACGACAGGTGAATAGAATGGCTCACGTTTCAGCAAGGAAAAAACTATGCTGATGATCTTCAGGTGTCATGGTTGCTACATCTTTAATGCTCGCAAATCCTCCCTCCACTTTGGTGTAACGGTTAAGAGAGTTCACCATTGATTCACCCACCTCTAAGTACCAAGGATCTAGTATGCAGAACCCAATGTTAATAAATGGGGTATTTTGTATATGGTTCCCCTAGAAGATGACTAAGTAGCATATGGTCCAATCTTTATGGTTTATTAGTATATGGTTCCAAAAACGTTACTTCACTGTCAGTCAACACAGTTGACTGAAGTCAAGGCATCCATATTTTTTTAATACCCAAAATGCCCTAATGGTTTATTAGTAATGTCAAGTCCAATCTTATGGTTTATTGTTAATAACGAATTAATGTTAATATTGTTAAAAATTTGTTTTCTAATTTTTAAGATCTACACGTGAGACGCACATGTAAGGGTATTTTGGGATTTATAAAAGTATGGATGCCTTGACTGTCAGTCAACGCAGTAACGTTTTTGGGACCATATACTAATAAACCATAAAGATTGGACCATATGTTAATTTGTCATCTTCTAGGGGGACCATATACAAAATACCCTTTAATAAATCTTGAAAATTGTCATGCCAGGCAAATAATATTTCCTGATTACGTGTATTTTTTACTTCAAGCGATAATTTTCATTTAATTACTTATAGAAAGGAATATTCCTCATTTCTAACTGAAGTTGGTTCTCTTATCCAACAGTTAACCTAGGCATTACATATTTCGTTTGCCTTGGAGGCGTCAATCACCTTTCTATTAATCCATTCAATTTCCTATAGTATCCACTTCACAGACCCGTCAAGCTACTGGTAGAAGTAACTTAATGAAGGAAATACCTGCCTTTGGTTGCTTGATAAAGGTAAAACGTTGATTCTGCTAATTCAGGGCGTAAAGGATAATATTTCTCTGTGGGATGCATCATACCACGGTCAAGCAAGTATCTGCATAAAATGTAAGCATCCCATTATGTGAAATGAATCAAGGTCACAAGCTACAGATAAGTGATAATGAAAAGTATGTACATCAACTAAATCTAGTTCAAATGTTAAATAGCCTTTCTCAAGATTTAACAAAAAAAAGTTGTTTATCTTTGAAATGCGTTGGAAAGTACAATGTGTTTAACAAATCAACCAAATATGAGCACTTGATTGGAGGATCTTACAAGTTGAAACCTACTTCCATCCACACATTAAATAGTTCAATCATACCTTTCTGGTAATACCCCAAACTTTTCCCATACACTGAAAAATTCACGGTGTGATGAGTTAGCAGCTGCAACATCTCCAAGAAGGACCTATTACATGATAACTCAGCCATCAATATTACTCAAGATTCGTTTCGGGAATAAACTATGAAAGACGAAAAATGCTGATGCCTTTTAGTACTTGCCTGTAGACCGGGCCAAAATGCTTGAAGGCTTGTGAGTTGCCAATAGGTTGCCCTTCCTGTCCTCATATCAGCATCATGGTACCTGCATCAGAGTGACGATACTTGAGAATACATCAAGATTACAATAAATTGAAGAAAGAAAGAGTAGGAGGCATCGGATACGCCACTTAAAGAGAGATAATGCTAACTTTACAATCCTAATGCTGGAAGTGTTTATAGGTTCATTTTTCAAAGAGGTTTGACTAACAGAACACAGTGAACAACTAAGAAAATTAACAAGCAGATGTTCAGAAAAAGAGAGAGAGAGAGAGAGAGAGAAGAAAAGAAAAGAAAAGAAAAATCAGAAATGTACCATGGGCCATGTCGGAAATATTTTTGTACAGCGAGATAAGCAGGATGAAACATTTCCCAAAATTCCTCCCCTCCAAAAAGAATATGGGCCTTCATTAGATACTCATAGAATGAATCAACCCCTGCAAGAGGTTTCATTGGGAACACGGAATCAGAACCACCATATACTGATCATTGACAATGACCAACCATGCATCACTGGAGAACAATGCAAAACTCGATAATGAATCATATATCATAAAACTATCACACAAATTGCAAACACAAGAAGATGCACCTGCCCCAATGCCCGATGAATACTCTAACCATTCCCCTGTGCCCACATCCAGTGTAGTGCCAACTAGATTTAAAGGACTCCGCATACTCCATAGCTTGCGAAGAGCACGCAAAGCCGCAGCTTCATACCTGGAGTCACCAGTTAATCGTGATAGTGCTCCCATTTCAAGGATGAGGGATCCTAAATGAGAAACACGTTTAAGCGTATTTAAGGATTACAGTTTGATATAAGACACTTTTTACTGTAAGGCTCAGCCACTCACCACACCCTGATGTGCTGGTTTCTGTCGTTTCATCCTCCATCACTCCATGCTGCCCATCAAAGAATTTTGCATTGGCGATGAATCATAAAATCTTCTTATAAACAAAACCAGCAACTAATATTAATAATTTTCATAAAATTAATTAACCACTACATTGACAAGTTGACAACCATGCTCTTCATCAATAAAAACTAAATTTTATGGGTTTAAATAAGCATGCTCTTCTACAAATGGCAAGTGATGTTCGTCCAATTGTCCAAGCGTTAGAACTTAGATGTATGCTATTTGCAAGACACAGGATGCCCATGCAGATAAAGTTCAGATAGGCTTGAATTAGTAGCACTTTCATCAGTCATCTTAATATCTTTCTGGTAGGGACCTACTTCACATTTTACCAAAACACCATATCTACACTTATTTATTAGCTCAGAGATAGTTCTTCATACCAACTTTAAAGGGTTTATAACACCAATATGCTCATCATTTAGTCTAATGCAACACTGTATTATCTGTTCATTCCTTTTTTTCCTTTTTATAAATGAAAAGGATTTATTGATACAAAGCAAAGCCATTGTATCAAGAGGAACCCCACACAAGAATTAGCCAGAAGCTAATTCTGCACCCCTGATCCCTCTTACACCCACTACAAATCCATGTAACATCAAAACCACAAATCTGTTGGACTAAACCCCTATCTCAGCCTAGAGCGACCAATCCTGCATGACTCCATGAGTATATCCTCTTCATTTCTCCTATCTTGCGCCTCTTCTTCTACTGTAACAACCCCCTATCTGTCTCCATTATTTATCGCTTCTACCTTTGCTAGTTTTAGTGAGGTACTCACTTGTTTCTTTTTGCAGTTCATAGATCTGTACTACATTTCCTGCCCATCAATCAACCGTACTTATCTCTTGTATCATCTGCTGACTGTTAAGGTGTATGTTTAGTGTATTTGTTCAACATCCCAGCTGGTCAGGCGCCTGGTGGTTGTACCAGGATTCGCAGATCCCATTTACACGGGGGTAAGGAGGCTTTATTTCTTTACAACTCATTACTTGGCTTTTAAGCAATAACTTTAGGTATAAAGAATTTTTTTAAAAACAAAAATTAATTCAAGCCTGCGCTTCCGATATTGGCATAGTTAGTTTCTTTCCATTAGGTCAAAGCCCACAATCCAATTTGTAACAGTTTCTCTCGGAATGAAATAATTTTTTTTACTGATAAAAAAAGATAACAATACCAAAATATTTGAATCAATTGGACTACCAAACTGGCTTTCAGCCACACTTTATATTTTCACCACCAATCTCCAGACCTTCAGTTGTACTTGACCCAGTCTGTAATTGTTACGTTTCAACTTGTTGAGATGTTTAGTCCCACATCGGACATTGTCGGGCCTTGCTAGTAAGATGAAAGCTCCTGGACTACACCACTCATTGCCAAATGGTTTTGAGTTGGACCCCCAGGACTTTAACACAACTTAATGACATTCAACGGCATAAAGCATAGTTGGTCTTAAAGGCTACTGCTGTCATTAAATTCTAAAGTTTCGATTTATTTGACCTCTAAGCTGAATTTACCCAATAAGGTAGGCGGATCCCCACATTCACCACTCAACTATATATTTATAGGCAGCATCGACCTCGGCAAGAAACACCACTCAACAAATGTAATGATTAGACAGTTTAGTATCAGCCATAAAAACATAACATAACAAAAAGTTCACATAAACATTTGCTGAAAGTCATGCATATGTCATGCTCATCGAAAGTATGGTGGCAGAGTGGCAGGGCATGTCAAAAATAGGGAAAGTACTGTTCAATGAAATAGTGTCATTTACATTTGTCCACTATGAAGCATCTATTTGGATCATACCTTTAAATTGATCCATGCATAAGGTAATCCGGTGGGGGTATCAAATGCATGCAAGAAACGTTGTCCTAGATCCTCAGCCAGAATTAGTAATTGGTTCTTGTATACTTCTGAAGCTAACCTGTTTCTAGAATCAGTTGCAAGAATATGAGCTGAAACAAGCCCTCCAAGAACTCTTATGTTGCACTACATTATTAAGAGAAAAGGGAAAGAATATCAATTACATCACTTTGTATCCAAGTTGCTTCATAGTTGATGAGAAAACTAATCTCCTTTTCTCACTCAATTCTATTGGAAGATGATAAGATAATGAAGAATTTAGGTGGATACCTCAAATAAGTTTATCCGTACATCAACATCAAATGATAAATTCTCGGAAAGCCAAAGGACAGCTCTTTCAAATTCTGTGTTGTTACCAATGATAACAAGACTGAAAAAAGAAGAAAAATATATTCAAGACAATAATGGTACTCAGTTAATGCTCTAACTGATAGAATATAGATACAAATTACCATGATAACACAATCCAAACAATTCCATCCCACCCAATCCCAAACTCAAATGCATACTTGACGCTCTCAAGTTGAAAACTAAACAAATGAGAATAGAAGATAGCAACTACAGTCTACAGCTTTCACGTATTAATTGAGTCACATTAACTTCTTGGGTGGAATGGATTACTAAAGCAGCATGCTTTGAAATTGAAACTATAAGAACAACAGACAGACACGATTGATAAAAATGGACGAAGCCGTTCAGTCGTATCATCAACTATTTAAGGAAGATGCATTGGCATTGAAACCACACAAATATATATATAGCTACCCAACGGACATAATTAAATACCTGGACAATGATTCAATAAGTGTAAGCGCAGAGCCTTTATAGTTCTGAGGTAAATGTTCGAGCTGAAATTGAGACAAAAATGATTATTAATATAGATTTCCTACTCATATAAACATCATGCAGAAGATAAGCAAATTAATCAAATAAAAGAAATATTGCCTTGAGATTCCCAAGTTCACTAAGAGAATCTGTAAAAGTCTTTGTAAGTGGCTTTAGCTCATCGTGCTGAAAAATATCAAAACAAGTCACTTATATCCACCTACCACAAAAAGCAGGCATAATGAAACAAGGCTCTGAGTATAGATATCTTGGCAAGAGATTATGAAATTGTTCTGAGGGAAAAAAGACAGCCAAAGAGAGATGGACTTTGAACTAACCGGAAATGCATGCGTCATGTAATTGTTGTAAGCATGGTAAAACCTGAAAGAAATAACGAAACTTGATAATGAGACTGATTCTCTTACTCTCTTTCTCTATTAAGCAGATAAAATCAACAATGTCTATAACCAAAGCAAATTAATAGACTTAGTGTGATAGCATCTTATTAGATATGCAGAAACACAGCTATATCCTCAGGTTCTGGTTAATTGCCCAAATCATACGATATAACATGCCATGCCGAAATGAAAATGACCAACGAATTTTAAAACTAAAAAATGGACTATTTCGTCAAGCTAAGAATTTGATAACAATCACTATGTTCCAGAGCTTATATGAAGGAAACAAAAGTTAACAAATCGAAGAAAACCCAAATAGTAGGAAATCCAGATTTCAATATACCATGTAAGTCGATTTTCTAATCATCAAAAAA
>JABWDY010027449.1:21122-33206 GCA_013358455.1 Thalictrum thalictroides | reverse complement strand
CCATTTTACCCAAACATTCATACAATAATTAAGAGCACAACTGATTTCATATGATTGCCAAGCTGAAAACTTTACTAAAAATCGTAAAAACTGAAGTTAATCCAGAATGAATAAAAATTTGGACTTGAATCGTTCCCAACTCCCCAACTTACACATAATTCGAAATTTGTAAACAATTAAAGCAATTCAAGTGAATTTCAACTTACATTTTTCGAACTTTCTCTTTCATATATCTCTTCTTAGCAGCTGTACGAAGATCAACTTCAGACATGACGAGGTTAGAGATTGTGAGAGTAATCACAAGAAAGACAACAACCTTTTTCCCAATTCCAACACAAGTTTTCGATTTCGATACCAACATGTTTCCGATTGAATCGGGCAATTGGAATTTTTTTGGTTTTGGTGCAAAGATTTGCTGTTTGACTCATATATACGAGATAAAATGTTTTCGGACATACTATTTGCATCCACATTGTTTGCTATTTCCTGCCACAAACATGCAATTTATATATTCTACTAGATTTCTAGCGCAATCGTGGACTAAAACTCTTTTTGGCCCAAACATGAAACACGTCTCCGGGCCCAAACTTTCAATTTCAGCAGTTACAAACTTACAATGGTAGGAATGGAGGCCCAAACATCAAACACGGTCCTGTCCCAAACTTTTGCCAATTCAGTAGTTAATTGAGGCCCAAACCTGAAACACGTCTCCTGGCCCAAAGTTTTGATAATTTAGTAGTTAATGGAGGCCCAAACAGCAAACACCCGTATTCTGGGCATTAACTGAGTCAATAGTATAAATCAAACATATATGGTATTTATTAGCATACATATAGATGGTCTGTTATGTATTTAAGTATTGATGCAGCTCTTTTGGTGATTTGGTCTGCCTTCGGACAAGGATATCAAATAACTGCTTGAAGATCTATATGTTATAGAGTTTAAGATAAATTTAAAATCTTTATGAAGGTATGCATGTATTAATGTTCATATACTTTATGTTATTTGCAGCTAATCAACTTAATCTTCCATTGCTCAATCCATATTTGGATAAGAATGCTGTCAAGGAGTAAATTTCGCCGTAGCAGGATCAACAGCCCTAGAGACTGAACGTTTGCTTGAGAATAGGATTCTGTCACCAGTCACCAATAGCTCCCTTCCTGTTCAATATAATTAGTTCCTTGACCATATCAAAAGGTATTTACAGTGCTTCAGGTTTGAGCATCGAGATGTGGTTATATTACAGTGCTTTTCAATCTGTCTTTCGTCGGGCTTCTCAACTTTGTAAGTTCAAGCTTTCATTAACACTATCAAGAATATACATACATACACCTACAAACAACTCTACTGCATGTGATCGATATACTAACTTCATTTCCTCTATTTTATTTTAGGATTTGATGAAAGCAGAAAGCTCAACTCAAAAAGCATGTTGCGGATCGGAAGTTTGCAAAAAATGTGTGGAATGCCAGGCGTATCAGCTTGTTCAAACCCAGATCAACACATAAGTTGGGATGGCATTCACCTAACTCAGGCAACTTATCAAAAGATGTCAGAGTATGTTATTAGAGGGCTCTCTTTCTTCCATTGCTATTAGCCTATTAGTACCATTTAGACACTTAAGTAGGTAGGTAGGTACTAGGTAGGAATATAATGTTTTTTAAACAAGTTTTGGAGGTTGTTTAAGTAGGATTTTAAGTAGTTCAGTAGTGATATTTTGAACTCATCAAGCACATAATGTGCAGATATAATTTTGATTATTGAATTTAGACAATGTGGTGATTAATTAGCCCATGGTAATGGTCAAATGGTGATACCTTCTTGGACCACAGAGAATAAGTCAGGCCCGAGACCAGGCCATATACAATAGAATAGTTAAGATTGGGCTGGGTCATTTATGATTGCAGATATAAACCCACACTTGGCATGCTGGCTGCTGGCACCTGTTCTTTTTAAAGATTTTTTTTCCCTCTTCAAATGGTGGGGCATGTTCTACTTCTATGGTCATCATTGCTTAGAATATTGGGTTTGATGTTAGTCAATTTCCCCTGGTTGCATGCCGTTAATCACTCTTTAACACTTCAGTAGTTCATCTTTTTGGTAGGAATTTTTGGGAAAACACAGATCATAATAGTCTGTCTTCTGCCTTAAATTCTAGCTTTTTAGTATTTATATAGCTGAGTCTTCATTAATTTATAGTTCATGTAATAAAGATTGGAATAAAGAAGATAACCCAAGTCATCCAAACAAAATAATACTGCTACAGTATATATGTAGCACTCTTTTCTTTCTTTTGCTACAATCTTGTTGTCAAGCACCAAACTTATAAGAGCAATTACCACCAAACTATTTGCAGAGTCATCAGGCAACAATTGAGGTTGAGTTCAGCAAAATTGTGGACGGTTGAGTTTTTTTACCCATGCAGCACAATCATCTGGCAACAATTGATGTTGACAGAACTGGATGATTTAGTTGTAAAACAAAGTTCCTATAGTTGGCCGGTGGAGTAATCCACGTGTCTTACTTTTTTGAGTCCTATTTACCTACTAGTCAGCTTTCTATGTACAATTTGTTTACCTTTAATAAAACAACAAAACTGTATTTTACCTGACCCCATGTGCCAGTGCTTCAAAGCCAGTACACATACAGCTGAAAACACGCTCAAAACAAACCTCTGTTCAGTCTTCTTGTTTTAACCTCTATATCAATATATCAATATATCATCATCACTTATCACATCACCACCTCACCATTACCCCATTAACCTTACCAAGTACCACCTTCCTTCAAAAGATAGAAGAGAGAGAGAGAGAGTAGCGTGGAAAACAACAGAACAAACCCACTTACTCTCTCTTTTAGATCTACTAATTCCTCTCTTTCGCATTTCATCAAACACTTTTCCAAAATGGCTTTACCCTTACTTTTAAGTCTTGTTCTAGTGTTTTCTCTTACTTCTATTCCAGCTGAATCAAGATTATCTACAACATATTACTCAAAAACATGCCCAAGACTTCAACAAATTGTTCTAGACACTATTACAAACAAGCAAATCACAAGTCCAACAACAGCAGCAGGCACACTTCGTTTGTTTTTTCATGATTGTATGATTGAAGGATGTGATGCATCAATTTTAATATCATCAAACACTTTCAACAAAGCTGAACGTGATGCTGATATCAATCATTCTTTACCTGGGGATGCTTTTGATGTTGTTGTTAGAGCTAAAACAGCTCTTGAAATTGAATGCCCAGGTAAAGTTTCTTGTTCAGATATATTAGCACTTGCTACTCGTGATCTTGTTACTATGGTTGGTGGTCCTTTTTATCAAGTTTATTTAGGTAGAAAAGATGGGTTTGTTTCAAAAGCTTCAAATGTTGAAGGAAAGTTACCAAAATCAGATATGGGTATGGATGATATCATCAATTTGTTTACTGCAAAAAGGTTTTCTATACAAGAAATGGTAGCTTTAAGTGGTGCTCACACTATTGGGTTTTCTCACTGTAAAGAGTTTGCGAATAGACTCTTCAATTACAGTAAATATTCTTCAGTTGATCCTACATTGAACCCAAGGTACGCAGATGGATTGAAAAAAGCTTGTGCAAACTACCAATCAAATCCAGAAATATCCACATTCAACGATTTGATGACACCAAATAAATTTGATAACATGTATTATCAAAATTTGCCGAGGGGATTAGGATTATTGGCGACAGATCGAGCTATGATTGAAGATTTAAGAACAAGGCCATTTGCATTGAAATATGCATATGATCAAACTGTGTTCTTTGAGGATTTTGCTAGAGCAATGGAGAAGCTTAGTTTAGTTGGAGTTAAACAAGGAAAATGGGGTGAGATTAGACGTAGATGTGATGCTTTTAATTATATTAAGACTAGTAATTAGTCCATAATGATATGATTTGAATTTTGTGGATTGGGATGGAGAGAGTGGAGATTGGTGATTGTGTTTGATGATTTACTTAATTCTTTTGATTATGAAATAGAAATATATTTTATACAATTGTAATGAAAGATCTTTATGCTTGTTTGTTAGTTTTATTAACTTTTCACCCATCTCTATCTCTAAATATATATATTATTGTTGGGAGTGGGGTTTAGTTGTCTTGTAGTTTTAGGTGCTGAATGGTCCCAGAGCCATTGCTGTGCCTGAAACAGCACTGTGTTCATTTGTTATTAACATTGAAAGTCAGACCTGGAAAATGTCTCAACGGGTGTATTGTATTTGAGTTATAGGAAAAGGGGGTCCAACCTCTGATTTACGCCAAAATGCCAACCTACAGTCTGGACTCTGGCATTGGCAGAGATAGCAACTCATCCTCGATTCCTCGAATACTTTTTAAGTTTTAACTCTTAATGTGTAAACATCATATTTTGACAGGCCAAGGACACCAAGGAATTAAATGCCCTGTCTGTGTAACTTTGTATGTTGATAATATGATTACATATTTTGATGGCAGTAGGTAAATGAGTAGATCGAAATCTTAGGTTAAATTTGAAACCATTGCACCTCTCTTCATGTTTGATGTGCACCACTCGTTGAGCAATGCAGGTTGTAAATCTGTGTGCTGTTGTAAATTGGGTTGCTGGAAAATGAAATTAAAACTGGCCCATACAAGTAAAAGAGACTGTCAGAGGCAAAGGTTATGAACTTGTGCTAGTGTTGCTGCTACTTGGCCATTTAGGAATTCAAGAATATTTTTCCCGCCAAAATGATAATTTGATTCTTGACCTCATAATTGAATATGATCAAACGAGGGGACTAGGAGAGTTAGTTTGTGTGTGTTTAAGTTGTTTGATTGGATTCTTTACTCGTATTGCGGCACCAAATCAAATGACCTGCATGTCAGCAGTGAATATTTATGGCCAGAATCAAATGACCTGCATGTCAAAGTTTAAAAATTGACAAGACATGCATTGTCACAGAAGCAATATCATTTTATTATGAATTTGTTCAAGATACGTTCAGAAATTCAGTCCTTTACATACCCCTTTCCAAACAAAAAATAGTATACCTGTTATCAGGAAAAACAAAGTAAACCAGATTTTACCACGCGATTTTCACCATCAGAATCAGCAACATCCGGAGAAACCCCATTAGGCATAATAAGCTTAGACTTTCCAGCTATAAACTAGCTGCAAAGTTTCAAATTAACACATTGTGGGGGACTAGTAAAATGCGAAGATCTCTGATCGCAAAACAAAAGTTATTAATGACAGATTTTTTTAATTCCTTTCGTGTATATCCAAAATGGTCTCGTATTGCTAGCAATTCAATTTTTATTTTTTTTTATAAAGAATACATTTGGGAGTAGGGACAAGCGATAAATAAACACCACGAGAATGTTTGGAAATTACTGTCATTGAATCCACATATTAAAATGATGATCAACATTAAAGAACACAACACTTTTAAACTGAATGGAAAATGACAGCAACAAGGACATGAAAGAATTATACAATGCCAGTCTTTATCATTTACACGCTAGTTATGCAAACAAGGTGCCTGGAACATTTTCTCCTTCAGTAAGCCATCGATTCATTGACCATGCCAGAAGGAGAGCAAAATGCCAGAATAGGGTTGTTTTGTTCCAAATGCATAACTGCTGCAAAAGTGTATGGTACAATGGGTACATGAGTACATCGCCCATAAGTTTTGCACATTTCGGATGGTATACAACCTTAGATGATGATGACATCAAAAACCTTCAAGGCAAGGAAGATCCAATAGGTAGGTAAACTAAACTTACCAATTCAGCAGGGCTTTGTCTTATCCGCTTTCAAGTGGATGTTGTACCATTTCTTTTTCTTTAGCCTATCCTTTGTCCAATATTTCTTACGGTTTGTTTGGCTGGCCGGGAGTTCTTCTTCGGTTTTAGGTTCTTTGAAGGAACCTCTGCTTTTGCTACCACTTGAACTTCGCTTCAGAGGCGGAGTAGTTGAGTATGAGGCATGGATAGCATTCCTTTGCTTAAGAAGCTCATCAATCTAGATACAAAGCGAAAATGTAATGCTCAATCGAGAATCAAGATGAACATAAGTCCATATTATTGAAGTATGAAAAATGATACATGAACTCACAGCTTGCATTTCCTGTGCATATCTACTGGTCATCTCTGTGAATTGAGCCAACACCTGTTATGCAGCATGAACACCATTAATAAATATTTTTTAGGGTAGATGGAAGTGCTATTGTAAAAAGTTTGAACCTCTCTGTACTCAGTCTCAAACTTGGATAGTTCCACCCTCTTGGTTAAAATTTGAGCTTCCACGGCTCGGAGTTTTTCTTTTTCTTCCGAAAAAGGTGCAGCACAAAGAACTTCAATTGTGTAGCTTGCACTTTTGAAAAAATTGTCACCTGTTATCATACCACAATAAACCCACAAGAAGACTTCAGATCCCGTTGTGAGGAGATAGCATAAGTAGTTAGGTACACCGCTTGTCAAAGAAAGAGTAAGAAATTGCAGAACTGACCATAAATTGAAAAGACATGAGTGCCTGCTTTTAGCTCAGATATTTCACATGGCTGAAATCCATCCAACTTTTTGAAAAAAGCAGTATCAGGATCTTTCGCAGCTGCCACCTGTAGGCACCACATTGAGAAAAGGGAAGAAAAAGTGAAAGAAGCAAAAAGTGAATTACTTTGATTTATATCTTACCGTATTGACTGCTTGATCCAATCGGTAAACAGGAAAACCAAGAAAATACATCCCTGCAGATGTAACTTTTCCTGTTTTTGTGCTGTCTTCCTACACCAGGAAAAAAAAAAGGTTATGGATACAAATTAAATACCTGAAATAATGCATTGTCGTGATGGAAAGACAGAAATTTTGATCATCTTCACAAACATGCATGTGTACTTTTAACTCTTTGATTTACAAGGAAAAACTCTGAAGTTGGTGTGGCAGCTAGAATTCTAGATGACTGAGTTGACTGAAAGGAGAAAGCTAAAAGAAAGAGAACTGTGTCGATGAAATGAAACTTGGTGAATGAAAAAAATTCTCTAGACATATGTAATGATGGCGATTCAATTCTAACGATGTGAATGAGTTTCCTCCAGTGCATGCATTGAGATATTCATATGATGTCGTTCAATGAGACTTGAAACAACAAGTGCTACAATCTAGGTAACAAGGACCTTCCCTATTTTAGGACTTGCGTATCGCCCTGTCTTACCTCGTGATTAAGACACATGCTGACCGGTGGCAATACTATTTGAATACGAAGTTTAAAAGAATAAGCACGCGTGACATATCATACCCATGTCTGAAACCAACATGTGTCTGTGCCATTGTCATGATAGTGACAAGTTATCCATGACGGAGACAGTACCTACCAGGCTAGTAAATTTATTAATAAGGCACTTTGAACACACATGTTATGTGGCTAATAGGAAGCAGCAAAGCAACTGGTACGAACCCTGTGTATTACAAAGAAATGGATGCGTCCTTACATCCACTTATGCAGCTTTAGTTTATCTTTCTTGTTTTTTGAACCTGATGGTGCTTTAGTTTATCAAGTACATCCGTAATACTACTTATTTGACCACTTTTACAGATCACTCAAATCCAATATACATTGTAGACCAAAATAAATGGAACACACGACATGATAGATGCTCCCAACCCATACAATAGAAGAATAAAAGACACACTAAATGATTGAGAATCTCAATAATTGCAAAGTTTGTACAGATATTATGCAAAAAGTTATAACAATACATTATTATGAAGTTAGCTATCTTCGTCCATTCAAATGCATTTCTTACTCTTGGTTGACTTAAAATGACTAACTCGGCTACATCTATTAAAAAACGCGAGAATATATTATTACCTGTAGTGCCAGGCTTAATCCACCATTTTCTTCCTGCTCAAAATATAATAGCTGCATAAAAATTAAGACAATTAATGACAAGTTTACCATGAATATATCGAATCAAAATACAGTTGCAACTATCTTGCGAGTACCGAGATGGTACTCTTATTAATTATGGTTCCACGTCACATGGATGCCTTACGATGGACAGTTAACATACACTTGGACATCCTCTCCTTGACAGACCAGTTTGTCAAAGATGAGACCCATGGTTTCTGACATGGTATTGATTAAGGTTCAACCCGCAAATGGGTCGCGGCCAGATTGGTATGGTTTGTTCTGTATCCTCAATTGGTCCAGCCGTGGTGCAGGCTTGGATCAGATGGTATGTGTAAGGAATAACAGTCCGGCATCACCTAATTGCCTTCCAAGTTGCAAGCAATAGTTGATGTACACTTGGGCACACTCCTTGAGAGACCGTTTTACAAAGATCATCCCCATGGGTTCTTGATTGGTATGGTTTGGTTCTGTATTCGCAATTGGTCCAGCCATAGTGCAGGCATGGATTAGGAATAACAGTCCAGCATCGCCTAGTAGCCTTCCAAGTTGCAAGCGATAGTTAATGTACACTTGGGAACACTCCTTGAGAGACTGTTTTACACAGATCAGCTACATGGGTTCTTGATTGGCACATGAACTCTTCTTTTGATCTGGTGAATGTTGAACTCACCCGGGTGCAAATAATAGAGAGTATAGATATCTCCCATGAGACAAAGAATATCATCAAAATATGGTACTTCTGGGATTAGTTTTAAAAGTCAAGAACTGGTATGGAAGTGTTTTACTTTTGTCCTCATCACTTGGGTTTAAATTATCACAAGAGGAAGAGCAAGGAGCCATTACACCATGGTATACTCAAATTTTAGACCTCATAACGTCTTCTGGTGTTCACTTGATTAACAAGTTTTGACAGTTCAATAAACCCTAATCAGTATAAACACAAGTCCATGAAATTTGTATTGATCTTTTAACGAAAAACCTGCCAGCCATTGTTTTCAGTCGATATTTACATGATTGTACAAAATGAATCTAATAATGATTCACTAAACATATTTGAACACTGACCTTGAATTTGCTCTTGTCCGGTGATTGGACTCGGCAAACAAGACCTGCTTGTGCTTCCTGTTCGGTTATTGTCACAGAATAGAAGTGGGCACACTGTTTCTCAACCTGTAGAAGGGCTTTTTCTAGTTAATTTTTGTATATCTATTTTTTATGTTGATAAGTGAGATAATACTTTCAATCTAAGATTTTCTAATAGCTAAAAGCAAGATAAGAGAAAAATTCAATACCAAACCTTCTTAAGCAAAGATTGCCCAAGCTGAAGTGGATGAACAGTCACTGCACCATTTAAAGCTTCCTCTAACACTGTTGCCGACACAGTGGTCTTAATTGGTACGCCCAGCTTACTAACATTTTGTAATTGAAAGAACAGAAATTAGTGCATTATTTGGTGCCTCTTAACTTGTTACAGGCATTTACATAAATGCACAGAGTAGACACTCAGACTTAATTTACCTAAAAAGTGCAGCAAACATGGTGTTTACAGTTCCCAGACTTGAAAGATCTAGCTCCAAATCTTGGCTTTCTGACTCAATAGCCTGGAAATAGCATTTTACATTATTGCAAACGAAAATTTGATGTAGGCAAGATTCATGCAATATAAAGTCAAACAATGCAGCTAAATAACCACTCAAACCACAGTGCTTCCAAAATTGAAGTGTACCAAAATCATAAGGATCAGATTTTTTTTTTTTCTGAACCACAATCAAATAGCAATAAGGATATATTTGCTTTTACTACATCAAATATTAAATAAATCTTAAATTTATTATTGAAATATAGTACGATAGTAACTAAATGAAACACATGGAGAAAATTACTCCAGATTTCTCCATCTGAAATTACAAACCAAAAAGTTATAGAGTATAAACATTGCCCTCAACCTATAGTTCTTGAAGCAAACCTAAACTTCTAGTATCCTAGACTAGTTAGCGATGACACAAAATTACTATAGCCTGGAACCATATCTTACTACCTCAAAACCAGCTGTGTCATACTGGCGCCGTTTATCTGGATCCGACAAAATATTATACGAAAAGGTGACTTCCTTAAACATATCAGCTGCTTTAGGATCATTTGCATTTTTGTCGGGATGGTACCTTCAAAATGCATGATAATATCATCAGAAACAAACTAACAATATGTGGACAAGAACATAATAAAATAGCAGAGAATATGAAGAGCATCTGATATATGAAACCGAAGAGACAACAAATTGTATATGTAAAACCACACCTTAGGTTCGGATGAACACAAACTAAACCACATCATTAATAAACATAATTAGACTTACAGGTTTCAGAGAGAGAGAGAGAGAGTAACCAAAACGTTTTCTCTTCAGCTTTCAATTGACCGTGTCAGAAAAAAATTATGTCTATGAACAACCTCACATCAGAAGGTGTGGTCCTTCAAGCTCGTTCTTGATTTCAGTCACAGATCTCTAGATGGGTGTTACGTATTTGGCCTCAAGCAACGAAACCTCCTGTCTCATCTCAGTTTATAGTAACTGTGATGACACGAGGTACACTCATTTCTAAGGTTCTGTGCATGAAAGGTTTTACGTTGACGGAGAGAATGTCATAATTCTCATCTTCAGTTGTTGACATGTTGCTAAAACATAGTTTGCATTGCATCTGAATCTGTTTAGAGTACGGGGTTGGCATAGTGATCTTGGGGAGACATCTGCTTCAAGTACAATATCACATCAAGGTGTTCAATGTTGGAGAGGTAGAAGAGTTGAGTGATTTTGCTAGGTCTATAGCATCTTTTTCCAAATTGATTATGGATCTAAGGATATTTTAGCACTCTTTCAAAAGGTTTAGTAGGAAATGTACCAATTGGAATTGCAGTAACTCTTTAAAGGGAGAAATATTTTACTTTATAAATACTGAAGGGATGCATAGGGTGATGACAGATAGAAATTTGTTTACTCAAACTAGAGAGAAAGAGAAGAGGGGTCTGATAGGTTTTAGTGATCGTGCTCTCATAACTCATACTTACAACACCAGACAAAACTGTTAAATTATTGCTGACTATAGTCTACCAAGTACCACCTATACAACAATTTATTCATATGCAGAAATGAACTGTTTAAGAGTTCAGTCATGAAAGAGAAATGCTATTAAGTAAGCCACCAGAAGAACGAAGGGGCAACGAATGAGATAGATAGGGCGTGAGACTATGGACTGCATGTATGTTCCAGTTATATCAATCATGGCGTCACTATTGGTGCAGATAAAATTGGCTTCACCAATCAGTCAACTCAAAATGCATACAGAAATACATGGTCATCATCTAAGGATAGTACATTCTTTACTGTTTACTCTTTAGTCAGTCTGTGCACCATATATTTTGCTCCAGTTCATTACTTACATAGTTATGTAATCTTCATATTGCTGTGGAGTTTAGCAGCCATTACTTAGGGTTCTATTGTTCTAAGGACCTTTACAAAGTATTTGCTTTTTCTTGAGTGCCTCACTAAACCATACTTTGGAAATTTCAGTAAAAGATCACCTTTACTAACATAGTTAGCTGTTCCAATTGATAATACATACTAGTGTCTTACTTTTTTTAACTAGTGCAATCATTAGACAACTCAAACCAATGTGCTGCAAAACTTGTTCAACTACAATTATCAGAACAACAGATATTATTCGTATGATAAGTGTATTTTGGAAGTGTAATAAAAATCTCTTTCAGCACAAAAAAAAAGGGTGAAACAACCACGTTCAACTACAATTATCAAACAATTTGAATAGCAAACTTCAAATAAACACAACCAAACACTCCTTACCACTAGAAACAATTCAAATTGGCAATCAAAGATCAAAACTTTAACAACAAAAGAAGTCAGAAATTGCTTACTTAAGAGCCATTTTCCTGTAAGCACTTTTGATTTCTTGATCTGTTGAGTTCCTAGAAACACCAAGAGACTCATAAGGATCTCTTCGTTTTACTTTTGCAGCTTCATTCTTATCTTTATCACCTTTTGAAGAGAATCCGTGAGCTGGCATTTTCAATCAAATTCAAATAAAATCCTTCTAATTCTCACAAAAACCCTAAATTCTAAAGTTTTTTCACAAAGAACCTGAAATAAATCTATGGATCTGAGATAGAAACTCCATCTCTCTT
>JABWDY010027394.1:0-10704 GCA_013358455.1 Thalictrum thalictroides | reverse complement strand
CATTTAACAACATCCAAGACATGATGTTTAACATGCTTATAGTCCTTTTTAACTTGACTCATAGTGACAGGGAAAACAACAAGATTTACAGAAACATGAATAGAATCAATTATAACTACTTTATCAACATCATGCTTCACATACCAAGGACTTCTATGATCTAGAAAGATATCAAAGCAACTTCTTCTTTTGTTATGAAAACCAGGTTTGTTCATACAAAGACCACTAGTCATGAACATCATCGTGTATGGATCTTTTTCTCAGGTTTTGAAACCTTGATTGAGCAACTCGGCTCTGATACCAATTGATATTCCTTACACAATAGTGTCCAATATACTAGAGGGGGGGTGAATACGGTATTTAAAAAATACACTACAAAGTTCACCCCCAACAACTAATACCAAGGCGTTACTAGATATGCTTAGTAAACTAAGATGCGGAAAAAACGATTATACTAAGCAAGATACTAGCAAGCTAAAAACCCAAAGAAAAACAACTAACAAGCTAGAACATAAGATAGGAGATGTAAAGCTAAGGAGATGGTTTTCAATCTCTACATAAGAATCAATTCAACCTTCTAGTCGTTAGACACTTGTTCAACTAGATTAGGATGATTGGATCAACCTTAATCAATGAACTAAGTAATCGAACTTCTAGTTCTAGATTTGTTGTGGAGTTGAGGGGGTGAGTAGAGAAAGAGGCACTCTCACCCTTTCATCGACCACAATACAAATCAACTAGAAGATTGGTTTGACGAGATGTAGAGATAAACAAAAAGATAAACTTCAAAGCATATAGATCTAAACTAAAAGCAAGAAAGCAAACCACAACACAAAAATGTATAGTGGTTCGGCCTAAGATTGGCCTACATCCACTCTTCAAGTCGCCTCTTGCTATTAAGATAGATCCAAAGTCTCGGAACACGTCTAACCAACTCTACACAACTCCCATTTGTGTTGATCTAGTCTAACTTGAAAGTTGTAGAGATTTTCTCTAAATCTCTAACCTAGAATCCACTAGGGTTTTGAAGTAGCTTGTCACAAAGCCACTCACCTTGAACTCCTTCTCAAGGATTTTCCACCAAACTTGTAGAGAACAATTTTCCCTAAATCTCTCTCTTGATGAGTAGATAGAGAAGAAGATAGAAGCACTCCAGGGTTTATAAAGTGTACCCTTTTAACAATCACTCACTCTCTCTTAAATGGATTGGAAAGATATGGAGAGTTGAGTGGAAGGAAGATGAAGATTTCTCTCTACAATGAACTCTCACAAAGATGTGTTAATGGCCTCTTGAAAATCTCTCAAAAACCTTAGAGAAAAAACTCTCTAGATGTTGCTTTTATAGTCAAAACCCTAATTAGGTCGTTAGTCAAAGTCATAGGACCAACTAGGGTTTTGACCGAGTGAACCGGGAGAGTCGGAGCAAACCGGGTGATTTTCCAGCAAATCCCGCAAGTCAGTCGACTGATCATATATTTACAGAAATGCCATTGTATACTTGCATGTCAGTCGACTGACCTTCAAGCACACCTGGACCCACAAAAGGTCAGTCGACTGACCTTATAGGGTGTTCTGAAAACTCCAAATGTCAGTCGACTCCAGGTTAGCTCAGCTGCCTGCTTGCCCTGTCTGCTTCACCTGCTAGCTTGACTTCCCGTTGAGCTCGGTTGCCGCCGTTCATGTCCATTCTTGTTGTCTTCAGCTCCGTAGGCCTCCGGACACTTGAACACCAAGACCTAGACCTAATACAAGGACTCATATCACTTCTAGTACATGTGAAATGTCCATTATGCCCTTGGCTGTCATCAACAGATAACAAGGGCATCATCAACAGATAAAAAGAACATAAACCCTGAAGCCGTCAAACCAAGCCGTTGACCAATGTTTTTTTCATAATGACGAAATACCCCTCCCTAAGCTTCTATCCTAGTCATCCAATCACTATTTATGCTATGTCATCTCATTTTTAAATTTAATCCTAACCATTCACCCAAGATCGAATCCTAGATCTAATCCTATGGTTGCAACTTCTTATTTTCCATTTTTCCAACTTTTTCTTCTTGATGCAGCGGAAGCTAAAATAAACTTAATCTAAAAATTTTAATTGCAAGGAATTAAAATAACGAAAAATAATTGCAAGAATTAAAAGCTGAAATATAAATAACTTGAAAGAAAATTGGAAAAATTAAAGAACTTGAAGTAAAAACTAAATTGAAAGAATAAACAAAATAATAGATTATTCAATAATCAATGTATATCATCTAAATTCGTTTTTGGAGCTCTTTATATAGATAACTCTCTTGAAACAATTAGAAAACCTACTAGAACTTGAAATACTTGTTCCCTAAGATATGTAGTACTTTTAAGCAATTTCCTAAACCTATTATGACTAAAAATAAAATTTCTAGACACTTCTAAATATATTCTAAATAATAAAAACGAAAATAACAATTTAATAACCCAAATCCTTATATAATAACTTCTAAATATATTATAAACCCAAATAGGAAACCAATTGAGATATGTGTTATGTCCTGCATCAGTCCCCCATTCTTCAAAAGAATTCGTCCTTGAATTTAGATTGTATTGATGACGTCTGTCTATAAGAAAAGATATTTTGAAGAACATGGACTCTTGTGAACTTTGATAAAAAAACTAATTTGCTTTGAAAGAATTTGATTAATGCCAATAAAATCATAATGATGAACATTAAGAAAAAAAAAAATTCTTTCGTAGGAAACTGAACATGATAATTATCTTCGTCCTTAAAAACATGTGTTTTATCATCAGTTTCAGCCACGAAGGTTGAAAAATCTTTATGAAAAATTGATGATTCATCATTGAAAACCTTCGTTTCTTCTTCAACAATGATGGAAGCAACTTCATTGGATAACACAAGAATGGTAGGTGTGGCAAGATTGGTTGTAAAAACTATGGGTGGTGGGGTGATGGAAGGTGTATGGATTGGTTTTTCATGTATGTCTTCGATAATCGCCTTCACTTCATTAAGATTCTTGTTGTTTGTTGATTCTTCATGGATGCCAAAACGATCGTTCATGTTCTTGGTGATCTCAGCAGTTTGTTGGGCGAATAATTCCTTGAAGAAAGCTTTGATTTCATCACTAACTTCCATGGTTGAAAACAAATTTGGAGGTGGTGGGGTGGTGGAGGATCGATTTAAGATAAGAATTCAAAACTAAAGGCTCTTGATACAAATTGATGCAGCGGAAGCTAAAATAAACTTAATCTAAGAATTGAAATTGCAAGGAATTGAAATTACGAAAAATAATTGCAAGAATTAAAAGCTGAAATTTAAATAATTTGAAAGGAAATTGCAAAAATTAAAGAATTTGAAGTAAAAACTGAAGTGAAAGAATAAACAAAATAATAGACTCTTCAATAATCAATGTATATCATTTAAATTCGTTTTTGGAGCTCTTTATATAGATAACTCTCTTGAAACAATTAGAAAACCTATTAGAACATGAAATACTTGTTCTCTAAGATATATAATACCTTTAAGCAACTTCCTAAACCTATTATGACCCAAAATAAAACTTCTAAACACTTCTAAATATATTCTAAATAATAAAAACGAAAATGACAATTTAATATCCCAAATCCTTATATAATAGCTTCTAAATAAATTATAAACCCAAATAAAAATCCAATTGAGATATGTGTTATGTCCTGCATCACTTCCCCAATTTCTTCTCCGATAACTTAGAAAACTTAAATCTCTAACCTTTGTAAAAATTTCTCTCAATTGCTAAAGCCTTTTTCATATCTTACCACTTACAATTTGAGAAACAACCCAACTCGAACCTGAGATTTCAGATCTGTAACAAACAAATCAATCAACAATGATTCCAATCAAATCCCCCACCGATTTCAGATCTGTAACAACCCAACTCGATTTAGTTGAACCACAAGTTAATCGCACCTTTGCAGTTTCAGGGTCATCGCTTCCATGTATGAGTTACGAATTTCCTCCACCACCACCACTTTAGTGTATAGTGTGAAACCATCAAACCAAGATAGATGATCAGTAGACTAGTATCCGTCCTGTAGTGCAAGTGATGACATTGTGTTGTAGTGCGTATGTATGATCCTATCTCTCCAAGCCTCGAGGATGATGTATGTTATAGGTTGCAGGGTGTACTTCTATAGATTATTTATGTATTCCATAAAAGATACTAGATATATGTATTGTATCTTAATTTATTTTACTTATCAAAAATTGTACGTAGTTGTTTTGAAATTTTAAATCTTAATCATAGCCAACTACAATGGAACTATGGAAGACATCATTAAATGAAATGCATGAGCTTGGGAAGTTTGATAAACCTCTACCCTTTTCCCTTTCAAAGTTGTTCATTGTAACCTTCAGTATGCAAATTTTGTTTTCAAAATTCCTTATTGTTTCAAAAACCTTTCGTTATTCAAATAAATTATCTTCCTATGTGGCAGGGTGCAGTAGAAAATTTACTGGAGAGAAGCAAGTACATTCAATTGCTTGATGGATCTGTTATTAGTTTGGATCCAAATTCTAGAGAACTTATTCTACAAGCACTTCACGAGATGTCTTCGACTGCATTACGCTGTTTGGGCTTTGCGTACAAGGATGATCTTGCTGAATTTGCTACATACAATGGCGATGAAGAGCATCCTGCTCATGAGCTTTTACTTAAGCCAACCTACTATTCCTCAATCGAGAGTGATTTAATTTTTGTTGGTTTTGTTGGGCTTAGAGTGAGACGACATTTTGATCATTTTATCCGGATTGTTTCGTTTTCGTTGTCATGTAATGAACTCTTTACTGATGATTGTGGTGTTTTTGTGTAGGATCCTCCTCGGGCAGAAGTATACAAAGCAATTGAGGACTGCAGAGCAGCTGGCATTCGTGTTATGGTCATAACAGGGGATAGCAAGAATACTGCTGAGGCAATTTGTCGCGAGATTGGTGTTTTTGGGCTCAAGGAAGACATTAGTACAAAAAGTTTAACAGGGAGAGAATTTATGGAGCTTCAAGATCAAAAGATCCACTTGAGGGAAAGTGGTGGGTTATTGTTCTCCAGGGCTGAACCCAGGCATAAACATGAAGTAGTTCGGTTGCTCAAGGAGGATGGTGAGGTGGTGGCAATGACTGGTGACGGAGTGAATGATGCTC
The DNA here is from genome assembly GCA_013358455.1 of Thalictrum thalictroides. Classification (NCBI taxonomy): domain Eukaryota; kingdom Viridiplantae; phylum Streptophyta; class Magnoliopsida; order Ranunculales; family Ranunculaceae; genus Thalictrum; species Thalictrum thalictroides. The sequence goes on along the minus strand of JABWDY010027394.1, from coordinate 5,534 downwards.
CTGCTTTGAAGTTGGCTGATATAGGTATTGCGATGGGGATTGCTGGAACTGAGGTATGCTCATGTAGACCGAAACCAAAATCTTACGAAAATTTTCAACTGTGGATAAAATGCAGGATAGATGACTATACATCAACAATTATACCAGTCAAAACCCAAATAGCTCAGTCAAAATCGATCACAGTTAGGAACTTAGGATAGACCATAAATTTGTATTTATCTGAAACTTAGATCATTCAAAAAGAATTTGTCAACACAGTAACACAGTTATGCATCCAACACATAAAAGTCTGGAGCAAGACTGATTTGCTTGGTGATCCTTTTCTAATGTTTATGTCTCTACCTTACACTCTTCTTGGACTGCTACACTTCCATTTGCAAGATGTTTGCCTCTTAATATTCACTATGAACTGTGCCCTTTCATAGTAAATGTCTCACTTTGAAAATATGTGATGCCAGTATCTTTCCTGTTCTTCAGTTTTCCTGGCTTCTATTTGTTCTAGACATCCAATTTTCCTGCTGTGATTTCATAATTCAATCTATTATTCTTCCAGGTTGCAAAGGAGGCCTCTGATATGGTTTTAGCGGATGATAACTTCAGTACAATAGTTGCTGCTGTTGGTGAAGGCAGGTCTATATACAACAATATGAAGGCATTTATCAGGTTTTTCTTTTGTTTTCTAAATACTTGTATACTAGCACTTCCAGTACTGCATCCATTTTATTTTTATTTGATAAATAAAACATATATTGATCTCATGCAATTACATCAAGAAGATTCAATAGTAACTGAATATCAACTAATTATCTAGAGACCCCATACCCCATATAGCCCATACTATACATAATAACCTAACCATTGTAACTAAAGCCCTAACTATCCACCCTAACTACATCAGCCTGAATTTTTGGCCAATAATCTTCACATCATGGATATCAATATGTCATACTGTACAGTTTGCTTACGTAACATGATCGTTATGTCGGTCTCAGAATAAGGATGAGTGGGGAATTTACGGGAATGTGTGTCTATATATGGAAGAACAGCACCCTAACCAAACAACCCTTGGTATTTCTTTTATGAAATATTAACTGGAAATAAATAGATTGAAAATCTTATAATTTTCCTTCTCTCTTTAAACCCCTACCCCTTCCTAGAGCTCATTTACGCTTAAATTGAGCAACCTTCTTACACCTTACCAAACAAGTGTAAATAAACTCTTTTACACTAGTTACTTTGGTAGAAGATACCCTCCATTTTAAGTTATTTGAATTTGTAGAAATTTGTTTAAAAGAGAAGATGAATTTTGAAGAAGAAACATGTGAATTTTGGAGAATTAGAAGAATAAATACATGTTTTATTACTTCAAATTTGGAGAAAATTTACTATCAACAAACTAGGTTATATAGATTTTAATTTGAGGAAGACAACGTTAAGAAAATCTGGCCATTGGAATAGTTGGATGGATACAATTGTGACACATGGCAAGATAAACAATTTTAGCAAAAAGAATTATTTAAAATTTAACACCACCAAGTTTTTCCATCCAATGGTGGGGTGGGTTAACTGCTAGTTTTTTCAAATGGGGGGAGGGGGGCCACATAAATTTCCAGTTTCTTTTCAAATGGGATATACTTAAAGTAACTTGTTAAGATCTGTTCAGTGTTTACTCACAAGACGAAATGATCATCACTAAAATGATCCATCTGATTGAGCGGATACTCCAAGTTTAATTTTCTTATAAATCTCAGTGTCCAACTAAAACAAGCTATATTAACGATAAGGTGTAAATTGGCAGGACTACTCTAACATAGTATTTTAACAATTATCAAGAATCTGTACCTAAGTAGTCAAATAGCACTTAGATTGATGTTCAGTATAAAAATTCGACATTGATATTTCCTGTGTCTCCAAGATAGACTAAGAAAACTCAAGAGTAAACTGAATCACCTCATCAAAACTAGTCTACTGATTACAGTGAACTTATACAAGTTGAACAAATTGTGTAGTAGTTGATTGTTATGGTATGTAACAGCTTTCTATACAACTATACATGCTTTGATACCGACTATTTACCCATAAATACTTTAGTTGCTTCAGATTAGCATAAAATGGCCTCCTTTCAGTTGCTTTTATCAAGTTGTGAAAATAGTATTACTGTTCCAGCTTTTTGAGAACTCAAATAAGACTTTATTGCTTGATTCTTTATAAGTTGTGTTTATATATTTCAATAACTCAAAGAGCATAACTCAAAGAGCATGTTTCTGCATAATCTAACTCAAATTGTCCATCCTTGATCCACGGTGGTTATGATTGGACCTAATCCATTCTGTGATACCGTGGTATTATTATAGGTTGATTCCTAAAATGTGGTCGAAACTATGGATGTTCTTTTGTTTGAATTATTTATAAACTTCATGTCTTGTCACATTGTTGTAGGTACATGATCTCCTCAAATATTGGTGAGGTGGCCTCCATATTTCTAACTGCAGCTTTAGGTATTCCTGAAGGATTGATACCCGTACAGCTTTTATGGGTCAATCTTGTCACTGATGGCCCCCCTGCAACTGCTTTGGGATTCAATCCACCAGATAGGGATATAATGATGAAACCTCCTCGAAGAAGGGACGACTCCCTCATTAGCCCTTGGATCTTATTCCGATATCTGGTACCATGCTATAATCTGTTTTTGCAGTTAAAATCAATCAAGTTGTAAATATTTCATCTCTTCTGTAATTCTTGAATATGCATTTATGCTGTCATCCTGGAACAGGTCATTGGGCTCTATGTTGGGGTAGCAACTGTTGGGGTGTTTATTATATGGTTTACGCATGGTTCATTCCTGGGCATTGACCTAAGTGGTGATGGTCACACCCTAGTCACTTATTCTCAACTCTCCAACTGGGGACAGTGTTCATCCTGGGACAATTTCACAGTATCCCCTTTTACTGCTGGGTCTCAAACGCTCTTTTTTGACAACCCCTGTGACTACTTCCAGACGGGCAAAGTGAAAGCCATGACTCTGTCCCTATCTGTCTTGGTTGCTATTGAGATGTTCAACTCCCTCAACGCACTGTCTGAGGATGGAAGCCTTTTAGTAATGCCACCTTGGGTCAACCCATGGCTCCTTGTGGCCATGTCAGTCTCATTTGGTCTCCACTTTCTGATCCTTTATGTGCCGTTCCTTGCTCAAGTGTTTGGCATTGTGCCTCTCAGCCTCAATGAATGGCTTTTGGTGTTGGCTGTTGCTCTTCCTGTAATACTGATTGACGAGGTTCTCAAGTTTGTAGGTCGGTGTAGGAGTGGAGCATCGTTTACAAGAAAATCATCGAAGACCAAATCAGAGTGATGTTCTTCCTCTAAAGTCATGCTGGCTAAAAGTTTACTGATATTACCACCTTTAGTTAAATCTCTAACTCCGGTACCTTGCCAGGTTGGACTGGTAGTCTTGGTTGCACTAAGTCCTGGTCCTTTTATCAGTGAGGCTTGGTTGAACCTTGATGAACTATCTAAATCATATGAAAAGGGGGATTTTGGGACTCACTGGAAAATGGAAAAATATATTTCCAGAGAGGCCCAAATTCAATTCTATCACCCTTAATCTCTTGTGTTCTAATTGTTGAAACTCATTTGTTACTTTTTAGAATTTGAAATAGAAGTATTTCTTACAGTTGTCTTTGTAGTACATGGATCTGCTGCATTATGCTTTCAAAACTATTTAGATAGTCTGATTTTTAATATATTATTCTACTTTGTAATGCTGGAGGTCCAGTTAACAGTGCCTGCCCCCCAGGGTTGCTTGCCTTCTTCAGAATTCCATTCGTGTCCCACTTTCCCCACTGTCAAACATTGCGGCTACCATCTCAGGTTTCTTCCATTAAAGAGTTTTCTTCTTCGAGCTTCTTCCAACGCTTAGAAGAGTTTGGTGAGTTTTATTTTTAGATTCTAACTCTTTCTTTCACCGGTAGTTCTTTTTTCTGTTTCTTTCTAGGTATTGACCTGTTCTGAAGGGGGATGGCGTCAAACTCCAATTCCGAGATATTTCTCATCAGAACGACTTCGAAGACTTGGGACCTATGTTTTCTTTTAAATTAAATCTCCCAAGTATATCCAAACCAACACCATTACTAGATATTCCAGATATATCTGCTCAAAATTTTGAGAATGTCGTCTTTGGAAAAATCATTGTTTCCAATTATGTGTTTGAAAAATTAATACCCATTCATCTACAAGATCAATGGCAGTTTTCTCGTGAGATTGTGCCTATTCTTGTTGGCAAAGGAATTTACAAATTTGAGTTGGAATCTAAGAGAAGAGTTTTGTTCTCACAAACGGAAGCAGGATACACCTTTGGAGAAGTTAAGTTTCCATGAGATTGCCATTTGGTTTCAGATTAATGGTCTTTCATTAGAACAATTCAATTAGGCAAATGGATTTAATCTTGGTTCAAGAATTGGTAAAACGATTGAAGTAGATACTACCTCTCATTATGGTGACTTCGGGTCCTTTCTCCGAGTAAAAATCCAAATTGATACCAGAGTTCCTCTTTCAAATGGAATTGACTACTTAAATCTTTGCAATCAGGCAAAATTTTTCAGTTTATGAATTGAAAAGTTGAATTATTTTTGCTTCAACATTGGAAAGGTCGGACACGAGACGTCCAAATGTGGTGATCGATTTAACATTCACCCAAAAGAAATCAATTTGATTAAAAGACGGTTCTCTGTTTCTCTGAAAGGTCACACCGGAAAATTGTTGTCTGAATTACAAACGATTTCTCGAGCTACTACATCAAGATGATAGGGACAATTCTGATCTCGAGGAAAACCAATGAACACTACAACTTCACACCAAAATTTGCTTATGCAGATTGATTCCTCCCCATCCGTTCATTTAGTTCAACACTCATCCCAAGACAATACTTTGACCCCAAGTAAGCCTCCAACTGTCAAAATCTTTCCAATCTTTTAATAGTGGGTCAATCCACATCTACACCCACCACGTGTATCGCCATGATTTCACCTTGATTTTAAGTCATCGGATAGAATAGACAATAAGTCTTGGTCATTTTTCGAGGCATGTGGTATAGTGATACATTTAAGTATCCATTTATACATAATTCTGGGGAAATAAGTTATAGGTCTAGATATTCTCAAAACATGGTTCAAAGGACTGATAGGTCTAATGTAAACCTAATATTATATCTTTCTAACCATTCCGGTCGGAAAAACCTAATCATCTTGGTGAAAACTACGGAGAGTACACAAAGTCTTCTATTTGAAGAGTTGACATCTAATATTGTTCTTATCAACCTAAAGCAAATTTGATAGCATGGTTCATTATTATGTAATTCATAAAGCATTTGACACATGTTAGTATCTACTTTAGTTAAATATTTATACCAAATACATTAGTTGCCATCCATAATAAAACAAGAGCTTGGTTATTGCAAAATTGGTTTATATCCATCAACGCCTAGTCTAGTTTCATTAAGAGTTGAGCATATTTGGACGAATTAATGTAAGTGAGTATAA
>JABWDY010027392.1:1172-11442 GCA_013358455.1 Thalictrum thalictroides | reverse complement strand
TGACCAAAATGAAAATAAAATGAAAGTTTATTGACCAAAAAAGCAATTCATCCCAACAAATAAACCAAAGATGAAAATTACAGACACATTTCCAAGACTAAATAAAAATATAAGTGACATTAAAAAATGAGAAACTGCATTGCACAAAAGTATTAAATTTTTTGTGCTCAATACAACTTAGTCAAACAGCAGATATAACGTGAAGGTACACACTGCAGATTTCTCTTGCCAATTCATTTAAGCAGCAAAAATTTCTGGAGGTAGTGTAGATACATACAAATTCCAGTTGGATGAAAACCATAAGTTCGACAATCCTCTTGGCATGGCAGAAGGTTTTGTATATACAAAGATTATGCAAAATTATGTCCCAAAAGGAGAGCCGACTAGTATTAGAGCTGCCAGTCAATGGGAAGAATCCCCATTCGCTCTAGGAGCTGATTCGCCTGAGAAAAATGCCTGTAGCAGTTCATGATCAAGTGGACAAATATCAATTCATTAACGACCAAACTATCAATACGACACATTTTCTTTGCTTATAGTATGCAAAGCACCATATTCCTTGACATTATCGTGAACATAGCACCATCATAAACTAAACATATGAATGTGCAAAACAAGTGTATTGAGGAAGTTTTTGCCACAAAAGGTAATGTGCAAATTTCAACGCTATCGATACTCTTTGACAATCCAATCAACGTGTTTGAAGCATTTGTTGTGTATTGGCAAACAAGGTGTGACTACACAATAATTACTGCCAGTCGAAGGTCCCATGGGGATCACCTTGATACCAGACAATCAAAACCTGCACTATTAGGTCAAAATTTAATCCCCAGTGGAGTGTCATTCTATTAGATTCTGAGATGCCCTAGATTCTGAGATGCCCTGGTTTAACTAGTCATCTTACAATAGCAATTTACCATGTGCTCAGAAAAAATGCCAGGTGGACCGTGAGGGTGCTGATGTGTATGAAAGTTTGATTATGCAGACACCAAGAAGTATGACAACTTCTTCCACCTTTGAGCACATTCATGTTCCTTTTATTTATTTATTCATTATTCCTTCTTGTGTGTTGCAGTTTTCAAAGTCCAAGAAATCACAAATGATAATGGTTAGGACTAACCATTCAAATAAACTTTGTAATGAGGTTATGCGATTGTAATGGTTAGCATAATCCCTTTTGCATGTGCATAGAATGTTCCAAAAACAAGGTTTACGTGGATGTTCCACACGTTAACTCTTCGTAGAACAATAACAGTATCAAGATTCCATTGCTAAAATAAGTATCTATAAATCTATCAAATGGCAAAACCAACCTGCACCCAAAAAAGCCTCTATGAGCCGATAAGCCAGAAGGATGGGCAGCTCTCAGAATGTGGTGCTTTGACTCGTCAATCAATCTGCATAGAATGCTCCCTCATTAGCAATTTAAAAATACTCAGTAGTGAAGGAACTATATTTATAAACGTATGATATAAACATTGCAACACCAGATCATGACCATCTGGTAGTTTGTCTTTGGGGTCCAGGAGGACAAAACGAAAGAGTTGAAATAAATCGTATTGCCAAAATGCCAAGACTCAGGACCATCAAACCATGAAAACAAAACTAGATTTATGATACAAAATGGACTCACCTTGACTTTTCTTGAGCTGAATTTCCCCAGAGAAGAAATATAACTCCATTCTTCTTTAGGGAAATTGATTGAATGACAGCATCTGTAAATGGTTCCCAGCCTTTCTTTGCATGGGAATTGGCCTGACGGCTTCTCACTGTAAGAAACACAATTAAAAGAAAATCTTATATATAGTGACCACTTTATACCGCTTGCAAAAACCATACAGCATGTGGCTAACATTTTGTACTATTCCTCTACTACATATGACAACCAACATTGCAGAAAAAATAAGTCACAAGTCATTCATTATAAGTTGCTTACCAGTAAGAACAGTGTTGAGCAGTAAAACACCCTGCACCAAAAGAGTATCAACTGTAAGGAACATTGCGAGAAAAATAACCTTCTCAATCATCTTTACTATTATTGTTGTTGTTTTTCTCTTGTCAAAATACAATTAATTAGTTTATCCTCTTAGCTTTAGCCCGAAACTAAGAGGGAATTCATGGCTACTGACGATCTACATAAGACATTTAAACAGTTATAGAGTCAAAACACCATTCTGGTAGAAGTAATAGTATGACTAAAATTAAGTGATTTGTGGTGCAGTTTTGGGGAAGGGGGGAAGAGGGAGTGCCACATCTTGGGCTTGTATTTTCATAATCGTAGTATGGCCATAGGCCTATGGCTGAACTTTAGGCTAGGAGTCAATATCATAGTCCACAAGTATATAGTGTGTGTGGGGCAAAGGAAAAGTATACATGCTAGATTGCTAGGAGAGCTGGATGAAATTGGTGTTTCAATTCACATGTTCTTTACTGAATGAACTTAGTTTCTAACGCTAACTAAACACTTCATTACCTGTAAAGCCCACCGCTCCAAATTCCCATGAGATGGGACAGAACAGCCCAGGTCCTGTTGTAGTTCCTTAAATATATTCACTAGGCTTGAAGGAACCTTAACCCCCTCTGGTACCGAGAAAGAAAGTCCCATTGCTTGACCAGGTCCATGGTATGGATCCTAAAAGTGAACTCACAATTCCATATAGTCATGATCATTCAGTGTAATGTAAGGTCAAATGCAAATTACAGATTACACCAACTGACTCATGTAACCACCCAAAGCTATGCACACAAAACTTGGGAACTTCTAAGTCAAAGAAGTGCAGCATATTAAAGAGCATTCTAAAATGAAATGAACTATACACCGTGAATCTAAATGCATGAATGAAATTAGAAGTAACATAAAATCTATACCTGTCCAATGATGACTGCTTTTACTCTATCAAACGGTGTCGTATTCAGAGCATTAAAAACCAAATGCGCAGGTGGATAAATTGGTACATTTCCAGACATTTCTCTCTCAACAAACAATGAAAGATTCTTAGCATAGGGTTTCTGCAGCTCAGCAGGCAGAGCTTCTAACCATGTCTCCTCCACTAAAAGCTCTTCCAGCTTTACAAATCCCTTTCCTTCAACTAGAGAAAACAATATAACTTTAACCTTAGAAAAAAGTAACCTTTGCACATGAATTTTTTTGAATTTTATGGAAAATGAATGAATACCTTTCGCTTTAGAGAGTCTGTCGGAGCAAAGTTTGAGATTTCGTTTGGCATTTGCGAGGGATTTGTTAAATTCCATTCTAGTTCTCTGCTCGATGGTGAGATTTGAAGAAGAAGAAGAAGAAGAGTCCGTAATTGCTGCGGCATCGGCATCGGTATTGGTATTGTTATTAGAGCTAGATTTGCATAGTGAAGAACTATTGGATTTGGGAATTAGGGTTTCGGAAAGCTTCATACGCTTCGCAGGTTGAAAGAAATCCACTAGGGTTTTCGAAGAAGCCATTATTTTTTTGAATTTTTTTTCTACAGAGAGAGAGAAGCAGGTGGAAATGTGGAATTAATCGTTTATTAGGAAAAGTAAGTAAGAAAGGAAATGGAGGGAATGCCCACTTATCCCAACAATTCTGGCGGGAAATTAAGCTTATTACATTTATCAATTTGGACCAACACCGTTCAGAGCATTTGTTCCCTCTTTCATTCGCTCATTGCTATCTACTAAACACAAAAACAAGGGAACTCAACCAAACCAAACAATGCGTGCATCTGGCCTTGTTTCTGAGTTTAAAGAGTCCTCCATGATAAAAGATGGAACTTACTCAAGTTGTAACAATCTTAAATCATGAAACAACAGCAGAACTTGCCTGATGTTGTAACAATCTTAAATCATCCAACCACAGCAGAAATTAATTGAAGTTTAAAAATGATTACTTCAACATAAAGAGTCAATTCATTATGGAGGAGCCACTTAGAGTAAATAACATAACGAAATATAAAAACACATTTGAATACCCAATCAAGTACAAACAGAAGACAAAAATATTTCACCATATTGTACTGAAATATTATATAAAAGTGCCTGACAAAGCAGAACACCAACACAAGGGACTAATGATATTCAAATTCTTCCTCTGCTGTGAGTACTTGTTACATAATTCATACAAGCCTAACAAAGTTCGTTCAGGTTAATTACTCGCAGTTCTTGAATCCCAAGTTGTACGAGCCGCCTAAAAATAAGCCTTCTTAAATTATCCTGTTTCTAACATCTTCAAGTTTCTTCAAAATTTCACCAGGAGTTCTATCCAGTTCGTCAGCAATCTTTTTTTGCAAATCAGCAGGCAAAGTGGGAAATTGCTCGCAAAGATCACCATCGATCACATCCTGCAAAATCACAACGCAACAACACTAGTGGTTAATATTACATTAAAAGAAACCTCCAAAGTATTATAATTGTGAGTGTCCCCTCTTACGGATATCTTTGTGGAAAAAGCTTGTTAAAGGCACATCAAAGATAGCCAGACGCACACCGACTGTTACAAGTGCCATAAGGAACACATTCGATAGGCATTGCCAGAGGCATACCAATAGTCAAGAGTGACGTATGGCACGAGGTCACCACTAGTATAATAATGCTAGGGTAGGTAGGTTCTCACTTATAAGATCAAAGAAATCTAGGTTGGCTAGTTGAAGGATTTGCTTAATTAGATGTACACCTGTCCACAAGACTTCGACATAGAAAATTCTATTTCAAAAGTTTACAATACCTTAATTGGAAACAAAGCAGATCTATATGTTATGTGATCATGAAACATAGACATACAAAATTCAAGTTTAAATATTGCATTACCTTTACTGGGAAATAAGCAGATCTGTATGCTATGTGATCTCTTCCACAGAGAGGTGGGTGTTCCTGCCTCATATGCATCTCTAAGTGAGAAAAGAAGTCAACATCCTCTCTAGATGTAAAGGCAAGCAATGCCCCCAAGCATCCCATTACAGTCCCATAAATAAGGCACTCGCCACCTCCTGGTATAAGAGATGTCTTCTGCAAGCATGTAACGACATCGCCTACATGGAACTGTACAATCTCTTCTACCTTGTTTGGTGCCCCGTTCAGCTTTCCCTGTTCCCACTTAATCTTCCCACCCGTTGGATCTTCTTCAATTTCATCGGAGAGATCCTGAGGTAGACGCATGAAGTAAACATTCCCAAACTTGTCTGCACCTGCCATCGTGTCAAAATCGATGTGATATGAGGCTGTAAGCCATCTGGGAACACTATCATCTGCAAATATGTACAGCTGATTTTCGTCGCGTCTATACTTGCAATAATGGAATGACTGAAAATGAGACAAACGGCCGAGTTAGCATTGAAACTTCAAGTGTAAGGAAACTCAAAATGCGTATGCAGATGAATGTGATAAGCATTTTTGTAATTTTTGCAACCAATCTTCACACATCTTCACACATCTTTGATGGAGATGTGCAACCAAACTTCAAGTGTAAGGAAACTCAAAGTTTTTTGTTTTTGACCATCCAGAAGAATAACATAAACAATAGGATCATTATCATTTTAACTTATCAAGCAATAGGAACCTATTCTGGCAGCAAACTTACTGTAATCATCATTTTAAACTGATGTTTGCGCCTTCATAGATTCACATTCTTGATGAGTGGAATTGTTACTGTCAAAATTTTATCACTAATACTAAACCGCTTAATTTACAAAGAAAAATTCTTTGTTGTTTGTTATCCCATGATTTGTCTCACACTGCTAGATGCAAATAGAATTCAACACTATTTTATAGGGAATGCTGATGTTACAAAAGGATGGCCACTCCAAAGGTGAGCACGTGCATATCAACATAAGGCCATCAGACAGAGTTTACAACAGAGGTTCAGAAGTAAAAATAAACATGATGGTTAAGTTGAGCATCAAATATCATCTTCCAATAATATGAAGTGTACTTAGTATAAAATTCGTAGAAAACAAGATCATGTATGTCATCCTAGAATATAGAGAAGATATACTGTATGTAACTCCAGTTAAGAACATACCTCTTGGATGTCACCTACATATATCCGGTCTCGATAAGTGTGAAGAGAGATGATTGTGTTGGGAAAAAGTTTATTTTCACATTTCCTAAGCAACTTCCTCTTCCCCAAGTCATACAACCTGAGCACTGGCCCAATACCAGCAAGTAGTTTTCCTTGGAACTGGCACAGGGCAAGAGGGATCCCTTCCACTTGGGTCTTATGCAAAAGTTGAAGGCCCTTCCCGTCTTCTATAAACCTATATATATGAATAAATCCTGCTGCAAAACTACGTTTGGGCCAAAACTTCAACGATTTTGCAGTACCCACTGCCAAAAGAGTTCCATATTCCTTATCAGAGAAGTTTACGGTACACACACTAAAAGCAGCTTCGTTATCCTGAAGCTCTAGCAGACATGTAGTGCTTGATGTCCTTGGCTCAAAAACTCTGATGCAAGAAACCCATTTCTCTGCTTCTGCCTTTGGATAACCATATTGTTCATCTGAAAGAGGGTCATTCTCTTCGTTGTCAGCACCATTTTCCATTTCGTTAATATTTCCATTCCCGTTCGCTTCCATCCCAGCAGCCTCCAAGCTTTCCTTTCTGGCAGCTTCGCGTTCTTCAGCTGTGAATGCTCCCTGATCACTTTCAATCACTATCAATAATTTTCTCTTGGGGTGAAGAACAAATTTCCTTGGGGTATATCTTAAAGGAATCACAGTTTCATTGAATGTCTCTCCCAGTCGTTCGATAGTGAAGACCCTCAATGCATCCCCAGCAACAGCAACAACACCTTCTGCACATTGATCAGATGAAAAGGAGGCTGCATATTCAAGAGTCTCGTATGAGAGAGGAGTCAACAAAAAATGTCCTTGGTGAATATACCCAAGCCATGGGCGACTTGACAAGCATAGCATTGCCCTCCGACCCCTCACAACAGCAGAAAAGAGCTTTGGGGCTCTTAATCCTAAAAAACGAGAACGTGTATCCGAAAGTTGACCAGTAACCATGTCAACCACAGTTCTGAATAAAACGCCATTCTGTAAACCAGCATTAAGGAAAACACTAGCAGGGTGATCAGCGCCGTCCTCCCCACCTATTGAAGCCTGAACTTCGAGCAAAAGAAGTGATTCTGGAGGTGAAGATACACTTTGTACACTCAATATCTGCATGCAATCATCAGGATCTAGAGATAAGATACGAATGGTGTTGTCATATGACCCAACTGCAAGAAAACGTGACCTCTGTCTTCCTTCAGGAACCGGGGCAATGTCTAAACAAGCCACATCACCCGACATTTCATGCTTTTCAACCTCCATCAACTGGCCTGTTATGTCCATTTCAAAATATACCAGCTCTCCTCCACTCAGAGCAACAACCACCTGAACTCTATTAGTAGCAACCTTCACGATCGTTCTCTTCCCAGGAGTTTCCCATTGAATGATACGTCCATCCTCCCTAATATGTCTGATGCCTTTTGGGTGGACCTGCATCAAAGAGTCATCACCTAATAAAGAAACAGCAAGCGAAGGAGTGGTATCAAGAAAACCGCTATCACTGACTTCTTCAACTGTCTCACCGATCGAAAGTACAAGAGTGGCACTTGCAAAAGAAACAACAATGTAAGCATCAAACTCATCATTTATATTCTTCTTCACAGTCCAAACAGCAATTGGGATACCAGGGAGTTGAGAAACAGCCATCTCACTGACAGCCAAACCTGGCCTCAGTATTCGTAAGGACGAACGAGGTCCCCGCCCACAAAGAGTGAAAATCTGAGGAGTTTCTTCGTCAAACAAATTGGCAACTTTCATGTCCATGATTGGCATCAAGCTGTCCACTTGGTCAATCCTAATAAGGTTCTTAAGGCCCCTTGGCTGAAAAAAAACAGGTTGAAAACCTTCCTCTGTTTCCATTAAAGTAGCTGATGAGGATTCAACGTCCGCTTCATCTCCAATTGCCCTAAACTGATACAATCCATGATTTCCAAACTCCGAAGCAGCAAACAGAAAACCAGTTTTTAGAACACACATAGAAATTGTAACAGGTATTGTATCAAAATACTTGATCTTCAACTCGGTCACACGATCATTGTCATGCTCTAATGTGCACTTAAATACATCCCCATACTCCGTCTGCAACAAAAAGAAGAAACTAGTCTTATGTCTATGAGTAGCCGCTGATACTATAAGTACCCCACGCTCTGTAGGTAAGTCAGCCCTTCTAGGAATGACAGCCCGAACATCTGGGTGGCCCTGATTCTTATAAATCACAAAGTTCTCTGCACATACAAGGATGCCACTAGGTCCATCACCACCTCCAGGAACGGTTACAAGCATATTAGCACCATTATCGATAGGCTCTGACCATTTCCGAGAAACATGATTCAACCCCAAATCAAGCTCATAAAAAGTCAGATGTTTTTGAGCTTCATTTGCAGATTGACCAGTTGAATCCTGGTCAGCTTCCAAATAATCAAGCTCAATAGACGCAAAAATAGGGTTATCAAACCCACAATCAACCCCCGCAATAGAATAAACAATAGTATGACTTTTATGAGCTTCTAAGGGAGAGGATATAGTTAATCTAGCAGACGAATCTCTATTCAAAACATAGACCAGCTTCTGTTTTTCACAAGCAGCAATCATAACGGCACGCCCTTTAGGATCAACTGCTATATACTGACCTGGAACAATTCTTCTACAACCTGACTTCCCAAATGTTTCTTGGTGAACTTTATCAAACACATTTTTTTCCTTATTATACTCAAGTATAACAATTCTACCAGAATCAGAACCAACAACTATATAATCTTTTTGAGATCCAGTTAACCTAAAATGTGATAATGACCTAATTGCTCCAAATACTTCAACAGATAGAATCGTTTGTAACTTACCATTTTCATCTGGACGTAACAGATCAAGAACTTTACCTCTTGCGACTACGATTTCTTGTGATTTCCCACCGATGAAGTTCCCATTTGTAGCACAAACTATACCAGTAGCTTGTTGAAGAGTAAGACTATATAGATACATCGAGAAATCGTACAAACTAATCAAACCTAAAGTTTCTACAGAGAGATTCTTCTCTTCTACTGAAGAAGAAGAGATGAACGTCGAGATAGAACAACTTTCATAGAATCCTAAATTGATGTTTGGAGTGAAGACGTAGCGAGGGTTTATGAGTTCGTCGTCGGTTAGTGTGGCGGTGATGGCCTGATGGGTATAAAACAAACGATAAAACCCAGTGGGTAACAAAACCGATAAAAGCCCAATGGGTACTGAAAAGGCAAGAACCCAATATAATAGGTCAAGTTAATCTCTGTTGCTCAAGCCCAATGCCCGAAACTCTTCCAAGCTCTATATTAGACCTGTTAAAATTGGCTTTTGACCCTAACCCGACCCTAGCCCGCCCGGTCTATAAGGTGCAAAAAACCCTTAAAAATGAACTCTAACATATTTGAGGGTCGGGTCAGCCCTGGCCCTATATTTTTTAGGGACGGGTCAGGGTAGGGGTGCTGACCCATACCCGTTCCCTAGACCTGCCCCGATTTCAGCTTGTCCTCCCCCGTCTTAGAACATGCCTTGTCCCTGACCCAACTAGTAGCAGGGCAGGGTTGGGCTTTGTCATTTAGAAACCAACCCGCCCCGTCCCTGCCCCGAATTCCCCGCCCCAGAATCCTGCTTCCTTCGTCTTCTCTACTCAAAATCTGTAATTATGCATATCAATTATCGAACCACATCTCTTTCTCTGATCGAACTACAACTACAACAACAACTCTGATTATTTAAACTACAATTCTACAACGGCTCTAATCAAATCAAATAAAATATATCTACACAAAAAAATTCTGAAATCAAAACAGATTTGATCTTCTTTATTTTTTCTGAAAATCAAAATCAAATTTGATATCTTTCTCTCTTTGATGATCTCCAACGGCTCTGTAATCAAACTAGATTTCTTCTCAACGTCTCTCTCATTCTCTACCTCCTTTATAAATACATAACACCACCACAACAACAACACCACTTCATATTTTCATCTCTTTCAACTTGTTCTTATCTTAGCAAAACAAAATTTTGTCTTTGTTTATTCCTAAAATCTGTTTATCATTGCAATTTTCGGGTTTTCACACAATACCAATAAATAAATACACTGTCTCAATCATATTTGAGAATAAACTCTACTCAATCTTTTCGAACTTTCAAAACAAGCAAGCAATTGGAACAGAGATTTCAAAGTGGAGGACTGGAGGTTTATAATTTATTGGTGGAGAAATTTGAGTA
>JABWDY010027334.1:11921-22826 GCA_013358455.1 Thalictrum thalictroides | reverse complement strand
TCTCATGAGAACCTTGTTCAAGTCACGATCAAGTACTAGACATTCCTTGCTTGAGAATAAACAGAAATTACCCTTATCACATATCTGACTGATACTGAGTAGATTATGTCAAAGACCATCAACAAGAGAAACATCACTGATCATTGGAATGCCTTCGGATTGAACTACACATTTCCGAACTATCTTGGCATTTACACCATCTTCAAAGATCACATTCCCAGCATCATACGGCTCATAGTCTTTCAGAAAGGACTTGTCTCCTGTCATGTGTTTTGAACATCCACTGCAAAGATACCACTTAGATGTTTTTCCAGCTTTCAGAGTACACCTGACAACCAAGCACTTTGCAAAATCTTTAGGTTGCCATACAACTATGACTTTCTTGGGATAAGATTTGCTGATTAAGAATTCCAGATCTCTGTTCTCGACTCAAGAAATGCAACAGTCTTCCTTAGTTCTACCTCTTGATCAATCCTCTTAGTAGCAAGCCTATTCCTGCAGTATCTCTGTATATGACCAGGCTGTCCACAAGAGAAACAAGTACGTATCCCATGATGTTGGTGTAATCTCTGTTTAGCAGTTGATGTACCAAAACCATTTTCAGCCCTGTATCCTAATTCAGCCTTATCATGAGGACTCTGAGAAACCTTAGGGAGGTAATCCAGAGATAGAGTCTCAGAGGATGGAGTAGAGACCATTGTCTTCCCTATGGAGATCTTCATCCTCTTTAACTTTAGAGTTAGAATCTCTTTCTCATCTGAAAGGGACTGAACTAGAGTATTAAGTTTGGTAACTTGGTCCTACAACTGTTTCCTGTCACTTTGAAGAATCTGACTCTCGTCATACACTTCTCTGATTCTGACTCTGTTCATTTGAAGTTTCTCTACAGCTTTCTTGAATTCTTCATAAAGTTCATTGTTGGTTGATTGAAGGTCCTCTTCTTCAGGTTCACAATCAGAGTTATCACATTCTCTACTTGCAGTCTCACACTCAAGTGAAGGACATGATATTGCCATAAGGGCTCTCGAGAAAGAGGTATAATCAGTCTTTGAGTTATTAGGATCATGTTGTGAATCTGAAGTAGAGCTAGTTGTAGCTTCCTGACACATTAGTAAAAATGCAGACAAAGAATTGGCAAGATTCCAGTTTTTCCTGCAAAACATACCCATCTTCTCAACCATTAAGGTCAAGATATCAATAGAGTCAATAGAACATGTGAATTTGAAACTTAAAGGATTAAAGCAGTTTGAAGAGATATCACATTTAACAACATCCAAGCCATGATGTTCAACATGCTTATAGTCATTTTTAACTTGACTCATGGTGTCAGGAAAAACAACAAGATTTACAGAAACAGGAACATAATTAAATATAACTATTTTATCAACATCATGCTTTACATTCCAAGGGCTTCTATGATCTAGAATGATATCAAAACAACTTCTTCTTTCGTTAAGAGAAAAAGGTTTGTTCATACTATGACCACTAGTCATGAACATCATCGTGTATGGATCGTTTTCTCAGGTGTTTAAACCTTGATTGAGCAACTCGGCTCTGATACCAATTGATATTCCTTACACAATGGTCTAATATACTAGAGGGGGGGGGGGTGAATAGTCTAATTAAAAATTACTTGACAAAGATCACCCCCAAGAGGCAACACAAAGGCATACTGTCACTTACTCAGAGTAAACTGACACTAACAGATATGCTTAGGAAAAACTAAGTGCGGAATAAAAAGATTATACTAAGCAAATCTATCAAGTCACAACCAACTAACAAGAAAGATAACTATATAAGGAAATGTAAAGATGAAAGGATGATCAAAGTATGTAGTAGAGATTCAATCACAACTAACTAGCTCTAGTCCTTAGGTTATTGTCTTTATGAATATGGGTTTGTAGAAACCACAATTCTAAGACTAATAAACACTAATACTTTCACAAGTAGCCAAGAACTTCTCGATGTGGGAGAGAAAGAGGCACTTCCACCTTCCGGTTCAAGGACTACTAACTAGAGATGTAAGTTGATGATATTAATCTATAACTACAACTACCAAGCATATAGAAATAAAATAAGAACAAGAAAGAAAACCAAGGACACAAGATGCATAGTGGTTCGGCACAAGATTGCCTACGTCCACTCTTCAAGTCGCTTCATGCTATTAAGATAAATCCAAAGCCAAGGAACACATCCAACAACTCTACACTACTTCTATTAGTGTTGATTTAATCTAACTTAGAAGTTGTAGAGATTTCACCCTAAAATCTCGAACCTAGAATCCACTAGGGTTTGAAGAAGCAATCACAAAGCTTCTCACCTTGAACTCCTTCTCAAGGGTTTCACCTTTCTTGTCTTCAACAAGAACTCAACACATCAAAGGAATCACCTTTGGTAGAAAGGGGTTTTTCTCTCTTGAAAGTCTCACTCAATGAGAATGGTAGAGAAAAAAAAATTAAGCACTCAATGGGTTTATATCAAAGATTAAGCACTCAATGGGCCAAAAACCAGTATATCCCGTCAGTCAGTCGACTGACCTACAAATTACTGTTCATGCCTCAAAAGGTCAGTCGACTGACCTTATACTGCCAGCTGTTCTTCAAAGGGTCAGTCGACTGACCTATAAATGTCCAGTCACCCTCCAAAGGGTCAGTCGACTGACCTTATGCAGTATACTTCTTCTTTAATCATCAGTCGACTCCAGTGTAAGCCAGCTGCCTGCTTGACCTGCCTGCTTGACTCCCGGGTGTGCTCGGTTGCCGCCGATCGCGTCCATTCTTGATGTCTTCAGCTTTGAAGTCTTCTGGACATTTGTACACCAAGACCTAGACCTAATACAAGGACTCATAGTAAAACAAAACATGTGAAATGTCTGTTATACCCTTGGTTGTCACAATTCACAAGATATAACATTTACATTCGATACCCTGATACTTGCCTCTACACTAGTTTTAGAATTTGTTTAGTTCTTAGAATCACAAGGGAATTTATTTGAACCTAGCAGTACTTGTAGAATTAACCTGTTTTTGCAGCTAGCTTTACGGGTACCAACTGCTAAAAATTGACAGGAGGCACTGCTGAACAAAGTCCTGTCAATATCAGTGAGCCGGCGGGCTAAATCATTCATAAACACCTCCATAAATAGAAATATCATCCATAAACACTTCCATAAATCTTTCGACCATTTCACTAAAGATGTGTAACATACACCTTTGAAAAGTCGCGGGTGCATTACATAATCCAAAAGGCATTCTCTTATACGCAAATGTTCCAAAAAGGCAAGGGAAAGTTGTTTTTTCTTGGTCTTCGGGAGCTATAGGAATTTGTTTATAACCCGAATATCCATCTAAGAAACAATAATAAGAATGTCCAGCCAATCTTTCTAACATTTTATCCATAAAATATAAAGGAAAGTGATCTTTTATAATGACTAGATTTAAACGCCTATAGTCGATACACACTCTCCATTTAGTTGGTGCTCTTGTTGTTATTAATTTGTTTTCTTCATCTTTTAAAACGGTGAAACCGGCTTTTTTAGGAACCACATGAATTGGACTAACCCATTTACTATTGGAGATAAGATAGATTATTCCAGCATCAAGTAACTTAAGAATTTCACTCCTTACCACATCTTGCATTATGGGATTTAGACGTCTTTGAGGTTCTCTTGAAGTTTTAACATTATGTTCTAAGTATATATGATGAGAGCAAACCTCGGGGTCAATACATTTTATGTCATCTAGGGACCACCCAATTACCGAGCGATGTTTTTGAATAACATCGATTAAATTATTCTCTTGCTCGGGCGATAGGCTAGATGATATTATAATAGGATATTTACCATTTTCGTCTAAGTGTATATATATAAGTTCCGGAGGTAAGGGTTTAAGTTCTAGACTAATTGGTAGCGTGGGGAT
Source organism: Thalictrum thalictroides (assembly GCA_013358455.1). NCBI lineage: Eukaryota > Viridiplantae > Streptophyta > Magnoliopsida > Ranunculales > Ranunculaceae > Thalictrum > Thalictrum thalictroides. Next base: position 18,909 of record JABWDY010027334.1, on the reverse strand, counting down.
TAAAGTTTCACTTGGCTCGGTTTCTACTTCACAAATTTCTGGAGAATTATTAATTTCTTCACTTTGGATGTAAGATATATTTTTAACATTATTATTAAGATGAATAAATTCCGAATATTTGTTAAATTTTTTAAACTCATCCTCATTAATAAATTTTCAATTATTATCTTGTATATTATAAACTTCTTTCGATTGAGATGTATCTAGAGGTTGTTGTATCATCTTAAAAATGTTTACTACTATTCTTAGATTTCCAAAATTTAAGAGCATAGAACCGTTTCTACAATTTATTAAGGCATTAGTTGTAGCTAAGAAAGGTCTACCTAATATAATTGGTGTAGAAACATCGATAGAGTGTTGAGTATCTAAGATTACAAAATCAATGGGATAATAGACATCTTCAACCTTAACCAAATCATCTTCCACGACTCCTCGTGGGTATTTGACGCTACTATCGGCTAATTGCATTGACATCCTAGTCGGTGTAATCTCTTTTACCCCAAGTTTTTGGTACAAGTAATAAGGGAGTAAGTTCACACTAGCTCCCAAATCTAAGAGTGTTGTTCCTTGAATTCCATCACCTAGTGTGCAAGTTATTGTTGGTCTCCGTGGATCTTTGTATTTTACTATTCCGTTTTGTTCGATAAAGGAAGGCAATTGCTCTGTGAAAAATGCTTCTATAGGAATATTAGTTCTCCTTTTAACATTGGCCTTTTGTCACAATTTATAATATTTGACACTTACAGTTTTATGGGTGTAAATAAACATTGGCGCTTATCAATCCTAGTGTTCATTCCATTAAGCAAACCTTGAATTTCCTATAAAAAAACTTTGTGACCAGTACTCTTTGAGAACCTTGTTGATTTCTGATTTCAAGACTCAATCCAACAAACATGAATGATCAAAACTTGTGTCCATCAAGTTTGGAGAGAGAGAAACCATGGAAAACACATAGAAGCATATTTGGGTCTCAAATCTGAGTCACATGCAACTCATAGGTCAAATGCAAATGTAATGCAACAAAAACACCAAATGATATGACGCGGTGCAAAGTGCAATTGCAACAAGGTGTTAGACATTAAAAAGGATAAGGTGATAAAACAACACATGCTAACGCCCAACAAACACGTAAGACATGCTCAAGGGAGCTCAAACCATATCTAGATAGCTATTTACGTTTCAAATAATGCCGACCATATAAAAACTCCACTATGGGTTCCATTCAAGCCTTGATATACCAACCAATAGAAACATGGTCTCCACTTGCATTTAAACACACCTACCAAATTTCTTCAGTCTTCATTCATGATTTAGCTCTTAAAAGGCACACTCTCATGGTGAAGCTCATAACACAAGATATGATCACACCACATGACAAAGATACATGTGAGAAATCATATAAGCATGAAAACACACAACATGTGTGGAGAGACCTAGAATAAAGAGGTAAGTATAAAGAGATCTGAAACGTGCATAAACTACGGAAGATAGGCATGAAGCGCATAGGAAAAAACTAGAATACAACAAAAAGTTATATCCTACAGGATGGCATCACACCACTTGAAACACAAGTGACTCCTTATGTATCCCAGTAACTTAGAAATGCAAAGAGAGACAAAGTGAAACTATGAGTTTGCATCCTTCTAGGCGGTACAGTTGTAGAATGAGAGGGAAGTTTGTATTTTGCCTTATAGGCAAGTTCGAACTTGCCATAAGGACTTGAGACTTCTCAAGGATGTCATCCATTTGTATAGAAGAATAATCTTGAATTACTTCTTTACCTTGAGAAATTTTGTTTTTCAACTAAGTCTTGAAATTATCATTCTCTTTCTTAATTATTACAATTTTGACTGCAAGATCACTAGACTTTAGTAAAGCTTCATTTATTTCTTCTTTAACTTAAACGATGTTCCATCTCTTTCTTCCTTTAACATATCACACTTTTTACTCAATTTTTTCACATTCGCCTTACTGAATTCCAGGCATTTTGCAATCTCATAGTTTTTTTCATAAAGCTCATTATAAGCCTTTTGTAAAGCATCATCACCATCATATTCATTATCTCCATCATTAATTGTCACTGTCAGAGGTTTCACATTCTTTAGTTTTCTTCACTTGAGTACAACACACCATAAGTGCTCGATCAGTAGAAATCTTTTCACCATCAGATGAATCATAATCACTATCGGATGAGAACTCACATTTAGCAATTGCTTTCCATGCTTTAGCTTTGGTTTCATTGTTCGGGCATATAAGAAATATGAATAATGCCTCCACAAGTAAAGCACTCATTATCATTTTTGGCTTTAGTATTCCTTCTTTCATGCTTATGTCAATCTTTATCATCACTCTTAGAAGCTTTGGGATATGATTAACGTTTGGCGAAAAAAAAATTTCGCTTTCTTACAGAACTTGTTGAACTTTCTTACCATCATAACAAGAAAATCAGTTTCAAGTAGCCAACTTGACGCATTTAAATGAAAGGGTTAGATAGCTCAGAATTTGAAGCACAAATTGGCATAGGAAAGCTCTCACTTCCTACATCAAGACTGTCAAGATAGATCACAGAAAATAGAGATGAAACCAGGTAAAAAAGGCTCGTCAAAACCTGTCAGACCCAGTTTCTACTAGACATTTTTGGGTTTTTTGGGCTTCTTGGAAGTCGTGTTTCTAGAAGAAATTTGGACCCAAGATTTTTACTGAGTCTTCAACGTGCTTTGGCAATGATCTCCACCAAATAGTAGCTCCGGAAGCTTCCTACAAGTTATTTAAGAAATTGCAAACTCATTTCTAGCAATTTTCAAGTAGATTAGGGTTAGAAGGACTCCTCTCTATATAAGGAGAGGAAAGCCACGAAATTCATTATACTTTGATCTTAAATTGGAGTACCATATTAGGTTTTACTTTATCTTATGTTGAAGAAGAAGTTCCATTGATTATATTACAAGTCTATTTACTTTTCAAGTTCAAGTTCAAGTTCTTTACTTTTCAATCGTATATTTACTTTTCATGCAATTTAAATTTCCGTCTTTAAATTCTTGTGTTTTTATTATGTCTTTTACTTCTACAATCATCATCATCATCACCACAATCATCATGAGCCAATCGATTCATGGGGCGTTACAATTTGATTAGGTAAGTAGAAGAATTTACTACAAGTGTTACGTTTTCCATGCTAGAAAGGTAATTAATTTATGATTGATCACGTAGAATAGTTTTTACTCTTTGTTCTTCATAATAAATAAAAGAGAGATCTTTTTACATGTGTAGAGACTTTCGAGCCTCATACGCTCGTTAACATATTTTGGCATCGAGAGAGAGAAAATAGTTAACAATAGTATAAAGAGTTGTAATTCACTACTTGCATGACAACATCGAGATGAGAGGAGGTACTAGCTAGGTCTTGAATACTTCTTGAGGTCGAGTTCTTGGGTCGAGAGCAAGGGAATTCTCTACCAATTATTGCTTTGTCTATGAATAAAAGTTGGATGCATGGGAAACAAAAGAGAGATCTTTTTACATGTTTAGAGACTTTCGAGCCTCATACGCCCGTTAATATATTTTGGCATCGAGAGAGAGAAAATAGTTACCAATAGTATAAAGAGTTGTAATTCACTACTTGCTTGACGGCATCGAGATGAGAGGTACTAGGTCTTGAATACTTCTTGAGGTCGAGTTCTTGGGTCGAGAGCAAGGGGATTCACTACCAATTATTGCTTTATCTATGAATAAAAGTTGGATGCATGGGAAACAAGCATGAGTAGTTAATTTTGATATTTACCTATTTGAAGCGAAGTAATACCCCACTTTTCTTTCCATATTCACAACTATTATTTTACATTGCTTGCTTTACTTTACTTGCATTTACATTATTTTAGTTATAGCTACCCTAAATCAATCGAACTCCTGCAATTCATCAATCCCTTCATAAACGACATCATCCTTCATCTTTGTTTCTTGTTTGTAGCTAAGTACCCAATTCTTGGGTGAGTGGATTCGATACCCCGATACTTGCCTCTACACTAGTTTTAGGATTATAGTTTAGTTGTTAGAATCATAAAAGGAAATTATTTAAGTACTAGCACGGTAGGACTAACCTGTTTCTGCAGCTTTTACTAACCATTGCGGGATTTGACGGTAATAACAAAAATTTACCGTCAAATCAAATTGGCGCCATTGCCGCTCAAAGAAGATCCAAGTTACTTACAGACAAGAATCAACACAATCAATGCCGCACATCAAGTTGCCAGGCCTAGCCAACTCGCGCGGGGTGACCAAGTCAGAAGCGACAAAAAATTTTTTTTTTTTAAGTTCTTGGACCAAGGTACGTGTTTAAATCACTTTTAAGGTATTTACATTCCGTATTTTGCCATTTTGAATATTATTTGCTCGTTGCGCGCATTCGAGGGAAAAAGGTACGTGTACTCTCAACATCTCGAATCTCACATAAGAGGTTTAATTTTCAACATTTGAAGTGCGAATTATTTGCTTTGTGTCCTTTGTTAAGTTTTCATAATAAGTTTATAAAGGGTACGCACCAAAAGACCCGATATCAACACCTTAGTTTATGCTTTTACGTTCTAGTATTAGGTATACTCCGTTTGTTAATAGTAAGTTAGAAGTTAGTCCGATAGATTTTAATCATGATAATAATCCTCTAGGATTAGCAAATAGTGCTTTTCAATTAGATTCTAATAGTAGCAACTCGATCCCTCCTTTTGAAATGGCTAACCCTGAAAGACTACTTCGTGATCTTTTTGCTCCCTTATCTACCGGACGTCCTAATTACATTGTTTTTCCCGCATTCGAAGATGGAGCTGATTTCAAACTTCACTATGGCATCATTAACATGTTGCCTAAGTTCTCTGGGCATGAGCATGAAGACCATTATACTCATTTATATAAATTCGTCCAAATATGCTCAACTCTTAACGAAACTAAACTAAGAGTTAATGGTATTTGTTTAAGGTTATTCCCCTTCTCTCTAAATGACAAAACACCTCAATGGTTACATTATTTAGCCGGAAAATCTATACGCACTTGGCATCAATTGAACAGAAAATTCCTTACTAAATTCTATCCCATGTCCCGAACAACAAAGTTAAGAAACAAAATCCAAACTTTTAGACAAAAACATACGGAAGAATTTTTTGAAGCTTGGGAAAGATTTGGGGAGTTAAAAATAAAATGTCCACATTATCAAATTCCTATGGAAATGTTAGTTCAATGCTTTTACAATGGTCTAAAACCTACGACCCGTGTTTTAGTAGAATCTATGAATGAGGGTCAATTCCTTAGTAAAACCGCAACACAAGCTAACTATTTCTTTATAAGACTTGCGAAAAATTCTCAAAATTGGGGAAACTCATCTAATCATATCCCTAGAGTCTATGAAGTTAAACCTACGGCTAAGATAGAACAAGATGGAAAACTAAAACGTTAATTCAAAATCTAGCTAAAAAAATCGAAGCTCTTGATGTTCCTTAGACAATGGACTATTTAAAAAATGTGCTAATAAAGATCACCCCCAACAAACAAAACCAAAGACAACACTGACACTTACTCAGAGTAAACACTGTAACTACCAAATATGCTTAGGATAAAAAGATGCGGAATATAAAAGATAATCCTATGCAAGATACTAACAAGATGTAACACCAACAAGCATGAATCAAAATGATGAACAACTATGGAGTTAGTTTTTAATCTCTACACTAAGTATCAACTCAACCTCCTATTCGTTGGATACTTGTTCAACTAGATTAGGATGAATAAATCAACTTTAATCAATGAACTAAGTTATCCAACTCTAGTTCTAGATTTGTTGTGGAGTTGAGGGGGTGAGTAGAGAAAGAGGCACTCTCACCCTTTCCTCGACCACAATACAAATCAACTAGAAGATTGGTTTGATGAGAGGTAGAGATTTCCAACAAGATAAACTAAAAAGCAAATAAGAAACTTAAGTAAAGAGAGCAAACCCCACAAGACAAGATTATAGTGGTTCGGCCAATGAAGCCTACATCCACTCTTCAAGTACTCCCTTGTATTAAGAATCCCAAAGCTAAGGTGAACCTCCTCTAGCTCTACACCACTCCCATTAGTATTGGATTACAACTTGAAATAAATGAAGACAAGTCCCTTAGTCTTCAACCAAGATTCCACCTCTTGGATTTGTAGTAGGGTGTAGTCTCAATTACCCTAACCTAGATCTACAATCTAGGGTTTTCCACCAAACTTGTTGTAGAACAATTTGGGTTTTCCTCTCTCTTGAAGAACTCACTTAATGAGTAGATAGAGATGAAGTTGAAAAGATTTGAAGAGTTGAATGGAAGGAAGATGATGATTTCTCTCAACAAGCTTATCTCACAAAGTTAGGTTTTTGGCCTCTTGAAAGCTTTTGATGAAATGCACAAAATCCTTTGAGAAATCCTCTTGTTATGTTGCTTTTATAGTCAAAACCCTAAAAGAGTCGTTGGTCAAAGTCATATGACCAACTAGGGTTTTGACCGAGTGAACCGGGAGTGAGTCGGGCAAAACCGGGTCAAAATCCAACATTTCCCGCAAGGGAGTCGACTGATCCTTTAATTACTGAAAAGACATTGTAGGTCAGTCGACTGACCATTTTGGTTCAGCTACCTACTTGTCAGCTGTCTGCTTGACCTGTCTGCTTGTCTTATTCAGTCGACTCAAGTTATGTTGACCTGCCTGCTTGACCTGCCAGCTTGTTTCGGTTTTTGCCCGGTTGTGCTCGGTTGCCGCCGATTGCGTCCATTCTTGATGTCTTCAGCTCCGAAGCCTTCTGGACACTTGTACACCAAGAACTAAATCTTATACAAGGACTCATAATATTACAGTACATGTGAAATGTCTATTTTGCCCTTGTTTGTAAGATATAACATTTACACTCTCTCCTAGGGTTTCCTTTTTTCTCATCTTTCTCTTGCAATTTCAAGATAGTTACAAGAAATTTTCGAAAAACTTGTTTCTG
>JABWDY010027325.1:0-11199 GCA_013358455.1 Thalictrum thalictroides | reverse complement strand
CTCGGTTCGGTTCGGTTCGGTTCGTGTTCGGGATTGGGCTCGGGCTTGGGCTTGGGCTATTGTGGTTGTCCAAAAGATAACTTATCTTTTTGGTCCAGTTTTTTTTTACTTAAATTGTAAATGGGTTCACTGGATCATATTATTAACTCTTACCAACAGATGTGTCTGTTCAAAACGAAAAGGTTTTTCCAAACGGCAAAACACTTTTCAATAGTCTACATAGAGATGTGTCTGTTGAGAAAAGACGTTTTCCAACAGTTGTGTCTGTTGTGAACAGTCACCACTTAGCCTATAAATTAAGTCCGAAACTGGCCAGTAAGGACACAATTTAACAAAGACTAAGTCTTCTTCTCTACTCTATAATTCGAAGTGTTCTTCTTCTTAGTTCGCCAGAACTCTGGTACTTACAGTGCAGTCTACCAGAGTGAAGAACTGTTGTATCTTGGGAGACTAATCGTCCAGAGACTGTTGCACCATTGCAGGGACGTAATATTGTCTTAAGGATATTGCTTCGGCAAGCCTCAGTTCAATTCCTTAATCCAATTCTGTTCGAGACAAGTGTAGTAAGAATTTACTGTTTATTGAATTTCCTCTAATTCAATTGTGCTTTATTTCTGTGTTAGTAGAATTACTGTTATTTAATTCCTGAGTTTATACATTATACTGTTAAAGTAGTATATACATTCCTGAGTTCATACATTATAATACCAATAGGTCCATCAATAGCCAATGATATAAGATATGAAGAACATATAAAGCAACCATATCATGTTAAGGAGTGAAAAACTGAAACAACTAGATAAGCATAAAAGCAGTTTTTCCATGTACACATCAAACCTAAAAACATATATAACATGTCAACTGATACACAGAAACAAACTAAACCTGCATAAAAGAAATAAACCTAGACCTCGACAAAACTGACAAGGACTCCTAGACGACCTCTACAAGGGGACCTAATTTAGATTAGGTCGGTCATCATCGATCCTTGTGTGTTTCCATCAACCACTACTCAAGCACCTGAACCACCTGCACCCGGATGTTCACCAGAAGGATCACCCTCATAAATGTGTGCACCTGGATACCTAGGCTCCTCATCCTCTGATGCTATCCTCCAACCAGGTAGCTAGTGGAGTCTCAGGTCTCTCACGTAGTCGCTCGTTTCCTATATCTGTCGACCATGAGCTGCAAGAGTCGCCTGCATATCCTGGATGCTCAAAGTCTGCATGTGGACGACCTCCTCCATCCTGCCAAGGTAGTCAAGAACTCTGTCCTCAAAATCTGGCTCACCTGGTCCTTCAGGAATCTTCATAGCTCTCTAAGTCTTCTTGCTGAGTGGTTCCAATGCACTCACCCAAGCTGTAGACTCTCTCAGAATGCCCTCAGGAACCAGTTCCTTGATCAGCGCCCTATATGGCAATGCATTTTTTACAGGTCCATCGAAGGCATTAGCCATCCTATGCCAGATAATCAGAGCAATATCTAACCTCTCACCAAGTGTTGCTCGCCACAACCAAAAGGCCTCATCCTTTTGAATTTTAGCAAGGGTGCCAGTCTTGCAGTAGACTGTACTAAGCATGATCCTATGATGGATCCTCCACCTAGCACCCATCTTGGCCGTAGAAATCCCTCCAGAAAAAGGAAACATCATGCCCCACAGAAGAAGCATCCCCTCATGCATCAAATCTGCATCCATGCCCGGTGTCAGGCACAAGGGGTGAGCAACCTTGAACTCAAGAAGGGTTCTCTCAAAACCAAACCTCTCAGCTAAGAAGTCAAGTGTTATAACAAAGACAGATCCATAGAGATAGGTCTTGAAGGAAGGAGGATCAAAAGAAATCTCAGAGATATTGGAAAAGAAATACTGAGAAGTCAGCTTGTGTGCCTTACTCTCGAAGCCATTGAAGACAGATAAGCCTGAAGAAAACAGAATGTGCTCAAGATCGTAGGGCTCAAGATCTTCAACAATAACAGCCCTCTTAATGGATATGGGGCTGCGAGAAAACTTCCTGGTGAAGAGATCTCTGGTAACAGAAGAGGGTTAAAGCAAAACAGAGCACCTCCATAGGACTGTGAAGGAAGAGAAGCTATAGAGACTGGAATAGCAGAGGAACAAGAAGGACCATAGCCTCTGGCTCTCTTTGGTGCCATGGAAAACAAAAAAACAGAACTAAGAGAAAAACCACAAAGGAAACTGAGAAACAAAGCTTCAAAGAAGCAGATCTGATAGAACTTATAAGGCTTAGAAAGACAAAACTGATATAACACGATGAAAAACAATGAACAAAAGGAACAGATTTGAAGAATATGTAGTTTAGAAGCTTGTAGAAGAGTTTTAATGGAGGTTTGAAGAATTTGGATCGAAATTGGTTTGCAAAGAATGAAAGAAGTTGTTTTATATCAAACCGAAATCGAAATTGGATCGGAAAGTGCCCAAACAAACTTACACAGTCAGTCGACTGAAGTGTTAATTAAAAACAATTTATAAAGAAAGAGTCGACTGAAGAGTAATTGAAACAGATTTATTAAAGGTGAGTCGACTGAAAGAATAGTTGGTCAAATGATGATAGAAGGTCAGTCGATTGAAGGGTCATACTATGATCTTCAAAACATAATCAGTCGACTGACTCAGACCCATATGCATACCTCAAGGCATCAGTCGACTGAAGGTCTGACATACTAGATTTTTTGATCTTTTTCGATTTTTCTTCCAACACAACCATAACATATCCAAACAAACTCTAATCATCATGACAAAATCAAAACCATAAACTAAATATCATTGTCTTCCCGGTTTAGCACAAATTTCATCTGATTCTCAAATCCATCAAGTTTTTTTTATCAAATCCACTAGATTTCGCAATAAATGTCGATCATCATTTCTCTTAGTCACGTACAACTCAAATCCATCAAACGGATGCATCTTTCATGCTTGATAGGTAACACACATTGGATCTCAGTTTCGGGTCATCTAGGACACAACTAATGCATGCAACAAGATATAACATATCATGAAAAACGTACATGCATGGCAAGGCATAAGCATGAACACAAGATAACATGAAACATACACACATGCGATTATGTAACAACAACAATTGGATAACAAGGAAGGCACTCAAGAAAGCATTGATCACATAAGTTCAAAAACATAAGAATTGTGCCCATCACATAGGAATTACCATGATCTCCAATCATGCCTCGACTACGCCAACCACAAAGATACACGTGGTTTTCACTCGTATTAATGACATGTCGACCACTTCCATTGATGTTCGCTCACACTTATCCTGTCTTTGAAATTATGGATCAAGGCATTCACAGACACAAAACAAGATATACCAAATTTAAACCAAGATCATGACAGGAATGCGATACTGACATGGGTAACCTTTTCATGTCATGATGTGACAGGCATAAGAAAGGATTACTTTCAGCACATATGCTTCCTATTACCTGAAACACTAAAGATTAAACGTGAAGCCCTCTAACAACACATTTATAAGAAATACAACTAAGTAAAACTCATATATAAAACTGGCATCGCACTACTTGTCTCAAACAAGTAACTGCCTACGTACCCCAAACAAAGGTATGTATAAAATGGGGTACATGGGATCAGACGCCTCGTAGCTCGGTTAAAGGATCCACTTGGCACACAAGTACTAATGGACCCATTTAACCACGATCTCTTGAACTAGAGAGGAGACGGTGCATAAAGATGCTCTCTCATGTAAGACTTAGGAGCAGACTTAACATATCTAGTAATGGCAATATGAAGACACTCATTAATTAAATTAGATACCTGAGACATCCAAGCTAGATGGATGCCATCGTCTTCTAGAAAAGTAAGAATGATCATTGAGAGGATAATTTTCTGAACTAGAATCTTTAAGTCTCGGGTCTGCTTTCAAGTGATCCATCACTCCTTTGAGCCTTGCTGGTTCACCAGTGAGCACATCAGTCATAAGATATGTTTCTTCTCGATCATCTTGAACTCTAGCAAGTTCTTTCTGAAGATCCTTATACTTGACCTTTAGAAGACTTAGTTGTTTGGTCAAGTCAAGGCATTCACTGTAAGCATCTTCATTTGCCTTTTCCAGATAGTATTCACTCTCTACTTCACTTGATTCAGCAAAGTAGTCACTCTCTGAAGGTTCAGAACACAACTCCTTGCCTTTGAAAGAAGTTCTAGCCATGAGTGCTAGGCAAGTAGTGGTGTCCCTGTCGTGTGTGCTGAGAGGAGTGGCAGGACACTTAGAATGTTCATCAAGAGTGTTGGTAGAGCTAGATGTGATGCTCAACTTCTTTGATCGCTTTACTCTAGTGATTTTTCCTGCAGAAGATTTGTTGACTAAAAGATCAAGATTTTTCTTCTTAGCCTCAAAAGAGGCCACTGTTCTTCTTAAGTCATATTTTCTGTTACTCTGCTTGTTAGCTCTTCTCTTTCTGCAAAATCTCTGAATATGTCCTGGCTGACCACAGTAGTAACAACTCTTGACAGTCTAAGGTGAACTTAATCCATATCCTGCTACTAAAGTCTGAGAAACTTTAGAAGCCCTGTATCCTAATCCGGTCTTATCATGAATACTCCTTGACACCTTCAAGAGATGGTCAAGACTTAATGTGTCAGGATTGGAAGTAGACTTCCCAATAGATATCTTCAGTTTCTTCAACTCCTGAGACAAAGTCTCCTTCTCATCAGAGATAGATTGTAAGGATGACTTAAGATATGTGACTTGATCTTCAAGTCCATCTTTCTCGACTTGGAGCAACTAACACTTTTCATTTAGTTCACTAATTTTGGTCCTATTGCTTTCCAGTCTCTTTGCTGCCTTTTTGAATTCTTCATAAAGCTCGTTGTAGGCCAATTGTATCTCATCATCTTCAGAATCACCCTCTGAATCACTATCTCCATCGTTTTTACCTGAGATCTCATATACAGGCTTAGACTCAGAAAATGCCATTAAAACTTTCCTTAAGGAGGAACCCTCATCCTCTGAAGAATCATAGTCACTCTCAGTATCGGTCTTTGATTCTGCAGTTGCCTTCATTGCCTTGGGTCTGGATGTGTTACTGGGACACACTGTAGATATGTGCCCAGTGCCTCCACAAGTGTAGCACTTCTTCTCATTAGACCCCTGGCTCTTTTTTCTGTCAAACCTTGATGTACTATTGTCATTTGTGTTGATTCCTTAGGATGTTCTTGCTCTTTCGGTACATCATTCCCATCCTTTTAACCATCAACACAAGGTCTTCATTCTGTTCTTCAGGAATGGAGGATTTAAAGGCAATGGACTTCTCAGGAGTAGGCTTGTCTTCTCTAGAAGTTCTCGGGGCAATCTTCATCTCAAAGGTTTGGATAGAACCAACCAATTCTTTCAAGTCAAGTTTCCCAACATCTTTTGATTTTTCAATAGATGTAACTTTTGGATCAAACTTGACTGGGAGAGAACGAAGAATCTTCCTGACTATCACAGAGTCTTCAACATGTTGGCCTAAACCCTACATAAAATTGGTGCAGTCTTGAAGTCTGAGCCAGAAATCTCCAAGCTTTTCAGAGTCCTCCATCTTCATTCTTTCAAACTCACTGGTCAGCAGCTGCAGCTTGGAGTCCTTGACTTGGGTGGTTCCTTCATGTGAAAGTTCTAGAATATCCCAAGCTTCCTTAGTTGTCTCACATGTCATGATGGACTTGAACTCCTCAGGTGAAATGCCACAGTTGATAACATTTACAGATTTGGCATTAACATGACATTTGTCTTTATCAACGGCTGACCATGTGTCAATAGGTGCAATTGATGTGACCGTCTTGCCATTTACAACAGAGGTGAAAGTTGGTCCTACAAAACCATTCTCTACAACATCCCAACACAAAGGATCAAGTGACTTCAAAAACATTTTCATTCTCGCTTTCTAGAAAGTATAATTTTTACCATCAAACAAAGGAGGTTTGCTCACGACACTACCCTCTGTAGTGGACATCATCGTGTGGATCTTTTACTCAGGTTTTGAAACCTTGATTGAGCAACTCAGCTCTGATACCAATTGAGATTCCTTACACAATGGTGCCCAAGCACTAGAGGGGGAGTGAATAGTCTATTTAAAAAACTTACTAACAAAGGTCACCCCAAAAACCTAAAACTGAGACAAACTGTTACTATCAGAGATAAACTGTCACAAACTGATATGCTTAAGATATGCTAAGTGCGGAATAAAAGATTAATCCTAAGCAAATCAGACACAAGTAATAAACCCAACACGTATAAAACAATATGATGAAAACTAAGGAGTTAGTTATCAATTTCTATACTAAGCACCAACACAACCTCCTAGTCATTGGATACTTGTTCAACTCGACCAAGATGAATAAATCAACCTTAATCAATGAACTAAGTGATCCAACCCTAGTTCTTGATTAGTTGTGGAGTTGAGGGGGTGAGTAGAGAAAGAGGCACTGTCACCCTTTCCTCTACCACAATACAAATCAACTAGAAGATTGGTTTGATGGTGTGTAAAGATTTCCAACAAACAAACACAAAAGGATATAAGGAAACTTAAGTAAAAGGAAGCAAACGACACAAGACAAGATTATAGTGGTTCGGCCAATGAAGCCTACATCCACTCTTCAAGTACTCCCTTTGTATTAAGAATCTCAAAGCTAAGGTGAACCTCCTCTAGCTCTACACCAATCCCTTTAGTGTTGGATTACAACTTGAAAGAAATGAAGACAAGTCTCTTAGCCTTCAACCAAGATTCCACCTCTTGGATTTGTAGTAGGGTGTAGTCAAAATTACCCTAACCTAGATCCACAGATCTAGGCTTTCACCAAACTTGTTGTAGAACAATTTGGGGTTTTTTCTCTCTCTTGAAGAACTCACTAAATGAGAAGATAGAGAAGGAAGATTGAAACATTCTATGCACTACACCAAAACACCAATTTTCTCACGCATGCCTTTTTTTTTATTCTAACGGCACTATGCCGTTACAAGTATTGTAACAGTGTGTTACTGTTACTATTCCCAAAATTCCATTACTATTAATTAAATAATAAATTTAATTAATTTGTAACACATAAGAAAATTATATTATCGGTTGTTTATGTTATTATTTATATAAAAGTAATTAAAGTTATTCGACGTGATAACCGGCGACAAAATTAAAGAAGGCGTTAGAACTCAATACAAAAAACAAACTTATTGATGCAGTCTCAAATCACTTCTCTTCTCTTCTCTGTATATCGGATTGAGAAAGGACTCTCTTCTTCTGCTATAATTCAATCTCAATTCTAACTCTCTTCTTCCACTACAACATTCAAATCGATCCAGCCTCAAACCTAATTACCTAATCGATGTTGTCTTCTTCCACAACAATATTCAAATCGATGTTGTCTTAAACCCAATTACCTAATCGATGTTTTCTCAAACCTAATTACCTAGTTCGAATTTCAATAGAATCTCTTTTTCTCCAATTCTCTCACTGCCACGATCTGCAACCTTATTTTAATGCGAACAGCAGCGTAGATAATCCCTCACTCACCTCATCTTCTCTCGATTTGTATTCTAGGAGTTCAAAATTTTGTTTTGGAGGCGATTGGAACTAAATAGGTTTTCGATTTTCAGGTAATTACTTGTAGTTTTCGTAGTTCTATCAATTAACTCTGTTAATCTCCATCAGCTCTTGTTTTTCTTTCTAATTAATTAATTTTGTTCTCAATGGAAAGCCTTAAAATGTGTTTGAATGATTGCAAACTCATGTGTTGAATTTTGAGTTTTTGTTCCCAATGGCAAGCCTGTAAAATCTGCAATCCACAAACAGATTGCAGATTTTCAATGTGGATGTTTGTTGATTGTTATGTACCAAAAGTGTGTGATCTTTATAAACTAAAACTATTGCTATTGCTAATTAACTCACTCTTAAAATGAGTAACAACACGACACACGCGAAGCTAAATAATTTGAGCAAATACTTAGATTTCACTCTTAGAGTTAAAGACAAGATTTTGTTGATCATTGAGGATTCTATTCCATTGAAAATGTAGTTTTTTCTATTTTATATATCTAATTTTGTTAATCTTTTATATAGAGTTCAGTTATGACGGCGTTGTGGTCTGACCATAACCATTGTCCATATACTATTTGCCTTCCATGATTAAGGTAGGTAATAACCTCAAATAACTATAATAACGCAATCAATAGAATGCACAAGTGCTGAGGGTCCAGAAGCATATAGCACATTAGCCTGGATTGGCAAATTAATCAAATAGACATTTTTCATGAACAAAAAACTGAAGATTATTGATTGTACATTACACCCTATGATGTCTAAGGCGGGGCGAGGCGCTGGGCGCCAAGGGCCTGAGTAGCGCCTAGTAGAGCCTAGACGGAGCCTAGGCGGCGCCCCAGACACTGCCAACCCTGGACAGACCTGCCTACACCAGTACTCCTTATATAACATCATATAACATTTAAAAGTTTAAACAACAGCTATTTAACAACAACCAACAGTATTTAACATTTATAAGTTTAAACAAGAGCCTAGACGGAGCCTAGGCGGCGGCCCAGACGCTGCCAACTCTGGCCAGACCTGCCTACACCAGTACTCCTTAAAGTACACATGGCCTCCATTAGAAAAACCACCTTAATTTTACAAGTGTGTTTATTGTGTGTGCTTCATTTTAATTTTGTAGTTCACTTACCATTAATTGCTAGCAACTCTCTAATCTCTCTTGTATGATGCCTTTTATGCTTCTAGATCATTATTATGCTCAAAGGATACCCGCTTGGACTGGCAGTGAAAAGTATATCGTGCATTCTGTATTCATTGAGAGAAGGGTATATTTTCAATCCTATATTTACAACTGCAACTTGAATGGTGGAAGTAAGGAGAAAAAACATAACTAGTAGTGACTCGCTTGATGAGTCTAATGTCGTGCCTTTTGAAATGATGATTTTCACAATGGTAACACTATTTAAGTGAAGCAATAGCAAATTGCCTTTTTGAATTTGAATGTGTTAATTAGTAATTTTGTTACTAGTACTAACTAGTATATACCTTATAACGGAATTTTATATTAACGCCAATAGTGACTATTTGCAGATGGATTAGATCCTTCAGAATTCTCAGGCAAGATCATTGAGTGTCCTTGGGATGCTAACAAACAGGTCTGGGTATACATGCGTACCAGAACAGACAAGTCCAATCCAAATGAATTCAATACCTATAGAAATTTTATCTTTCACAACTTTTTGATAAACCTCCATGATGGCACACTGAAGTATGTGCACTAACATTGTTGTGTATAGTGAACACAGGTTATGCAGAGCATTAAAGACAACATCACGCAGGATGTATTGCTAAACGAAATCGCCCAAATTGTTCGCCTACCAATGTATGCTGATAAGATACGAAATGATAGTGAAGGTCACATGCACCACCAGAGTTCGTGACGACACAGGTGATGGAGGATTGGTGTCCACCAAGGTTGGCAGATCCTTAGATCTTACAGGGTTTGGCATGGCTTGCGGGTCGTTTTTTGTTCTACCTTCCCCTAACAATGCAAGGGTTAGTTACAACCAAGCATATCAGATGTCAGATCACCTGGGATTGTTATAGTTAATTCAATCTGCTGGTGTGTCTTTCAGTCGTGACAAGTACCTGATGTTGGTAAGTTTTCTGTTGTGCTTGTTATAGACGAATAAAAATTACTTTTATCTGATGCTCTTTAGGCAGTAAAATTTTGTTGGTAAGTTTTGTTCATCTAATGGTGTAAGGTTGTTATCTTGTAGGGAGCCAGGTCAGACTGTTGGTGCCATAGAAATAGGTACGGGAGACATTCTACTTACTGGCATTTCTGTTGCTCTCTTGCCCCCTTTCTACCTTATGTGCAGGTCAGACTTTTGTAGTAGCTTCTTGATATCACTGGCCAGTAGCCTCATTTTGCAATGTAGAATTAAGTAGTTGAGTTGAATTTGTTGAGAAATGTATGCGAAGTTTGACTAAAGTTGCCAGAGAGGCTATGTTGCAACACTTTATTTATTTATTTAGTTTTTTTTTCACCTTTATTAAATTATTGTTTGCACAACTGCACACCATTGAGTTGGCTTTATTAATACCTCAAAACAAGCATTTTATTTGAAAAAAAATTAGATTTTCTCTTGTACTTGGTTAATTTGGAGGAAGTTGTTCATCTTGCTAGGTTTGCTAGACATGCCTTTAAAGTCTATTACAAATGCTTCGGAAAAGTGAAGAACTCGTTAGATGTGGTTATAAATCGTCAGAGGTATGATATGGTCCTCAAGCATGTCAATCTCTTATTTATTGTGAGCTTGTTTCCTATACAATGTTCAAAGTTGTTTCTTTCAAGTTAAGGTCTTTAATTAGTTGTCATTATCACCAATCAATTATTTAATTCTTTTCAGCTCTGTTGTCTTAGTCCAGTCTTAAGAGTAATGGTGTGCTGTTACTTTGAGCAGGAAGAAAATTTTGTGAAAGTTGTATACACTGATTCACCTCTAAGAAAAGATTGCTTATAGAGGACAAAGAGATCCAACTGGTAGAAGTACATTTAGTCATTTTTTAATTTACATGTCGTATTATACTAGTGTTGTATATAGGATGTAAGTTTAGTTTATTGGATCTTTGGTGTAAATATGTTAGAACAATATTAATAATATTAATGAATGACCAAATTACTTTTATTCCGTGTTCATTGATGTATGTTGTTTGTGTTCAAAAAGTGAATATTATGTGAATATTATATTTAGATGATGGTTGTGGACTTGTGGTCTTGTTGTTAGTTGCACTAGTGGCAGGGTTGTAAATATATTGTGTGCAGGGTGGTAAGGTTGTAAATATATTGTGTGCAGGGTGGCAGTTTTTTTTTGTTCCAATTCTGAAAATTGTAACGGTCCAGTACCGTTAGAAAGTTTAACGTTGTAACTATGTTAGTAACGGCATATAGGTGTTACTACTAATTGTTATCATCAAGTTATAACAAAGTTGTTTCTAACACCTATTTGCCGTTAGTAAATTGTAACACTACTATGCCGTTAGTAATTTATAAAATACTAATGGCCTAAACCGTTACAAAGCATACCGTTAGTATGTTGTCACGCCTAAATACTCACGGTTTTAGCCGTTAGTAAAAATTATAGTAACGGCTATAGCCGTTAGTAAACGCTTGTTTTGGTGTAGTGA
>JABWDY010027318.1:6237-25412 GCA_013358455.1 Thalictrum thalictroides | reverse complement strand
AAAACAAATGCTATGAGATGAGTAAGCATAAGTATGGAAAAGTTCTTACAGCACAGTTGTTGAATTCACTGACAGTGTTCTTACTAAACATAACTAGTGTTTGTCAGATATATGCTCCATAGTCCATACTTGAAAATAAAAAGGGGCTTAAGCTTGACATTCAGTTATTAATAAAATTACCTTTTCATCGGCAAATTTAGCCCAAAAATGCGCCATTGCTTTCTGATGAGGATCACTGGGTAATATTGGATTATTTTTCCATGTGTCTTCTATGTACTGAAGGATTATGACAGATTCAGCTATTGGTTTCCCATTGTGCACAAGCACTGGAACTTTCTTATGAACAGGATTCAACTCAAGAAGCAGAGGACTCTTGTTAGGGATATCTTCTTCAATGAATTCAAACTCAATTCCTTTAATTTTCAAGGCCCAAAGAACTCTGAGATAGAAAGGACTACACCAGAATCCTAACACCTTAAGATTTTCCTTTGCCATATTGTAGTAATAGACAGTTATGAGTCCTAAAATGTCCTTATATTGATTGAAAACATCAGTATATTGTCATTTCCAATGTTGAATAAGCATAAGTTTCTATGTAAAAATCTAACCCTAAGTGTTTGGACTTAGGACAATATGTATGAGAAAGTGTTGGGTCTTCCCCGCCATGGGAATGAGGGCATCTATTTCCTCTTTAAGTGGTCAGAGAATGTTTAGACATTCACTACCTATAAGGCTATAAGACTTGGTCATAGCAATAATTATAGTTTGACACTTCCACCAACTGATCATACAGATGTAAAATTATTGATCCTATGAAGTAGGAACCATAAATAGAACAATAAGAAGAAGGTGATGAGAAATTCTGAGAGATTAATTAAAGCATTTTGTTTTGGATGTGATTTGATCAAATATGCTATGGCCAACTTATATATGTTCTGTCAGGCGAGCAAAATGAGCTATATGGCCAACTTATATATGTTCTGTCAGGCGAGCAAAATGAGCGTGCCATCTTGTATTTTAGTTTGGGTAGTATTGGCGCAAATCTGTTAAGTGGTCACTTTTTAGTGTTCCTTTAATCATAAACACAAAGAAATGAATCATCTACGAGGTTGATGAATTACCTGTTGATAGAATTCTTCTATGATCAAGGAAAATAGTGGCACCAGCTTGAAATCATTAAGAAGATATAAAATGGTGTATCTAGCTTTTGTTCATAATAGATTGTTATCAGAACAGTGTCTATATTAAGGGATTTGGAACCTATTTGTGTTCCAGGATATATACGATGAGACATCATTTCACGAGTTGGATTATTGAGACATAGAAGAGATGGTAAAACATGGGTGTGTGGATGGGGAGTTGGATGACACCATGTATGGAGCTCCAGTACCTTTGATTGGAATATACATAGCATCAGCCACTATGGTATGTTTAGTATTCATGGTTTATGATCTTTTGGCGTCATTTCGTACTAGAAAACGTTGGTTACCATGTAAATTATTCTCGCTGAATTCAATAGTATTGACACTTCTTTCAGTAGCAGCGAAACTCCCTATTGATCTCACATCACCAATGCCCAGTGCTCAAGATCAGTTATCGAAACTTACTAGCACTGCCATGATATGTATCTCCATGGGAGTTTTCATGCCGTCAATTGGGAGTAATAAAGAGTCTGAATGTTTGGCGAACATGGTAGCTTTGAGCATATTCGTAGTCACTCTTGTTGTAAATATTTGTATGCAAATGTACACTGGAGTGATCTTTTTGTTCACGGTGGAACATATCATCATCTTGTGTTGCATGTTGGGATTGCTCGTAATGTTGTGGTTTGTTTCTCATGCTATAAATATTCAAAAGACGTTTTTCATCAATCATCAAAAAGATCTCATTCAAAAGGGTAAAGAAAGCATGTTAGAAAGATTGAAGATGTGTTATTTGTATGGTTTTAATTCTAATCCTCAGTTTGTACCATGTAAAGATCCACATTCTGCTACCATCGGCTTCTTGTGCATTCTTTCGTTGGTTGTCGTTATACAAGCTGCAATTAGATCTATTATCGTTAATGAGCTGAAGGTCTGTAGGGGGAATTCTGATTATGGTCTGTCCATGTGGATGATAGTTGTGACTCAGATTCTCATAGTTATAATAGGAGGTTCTGCCACTAGCTTTAGATGGCTCACCATGGTTAGCCAAATGCATGGAGATCGGTATAAGAAATTGAAGAAAACAAAACCAACTTATATAAATCCAATACTGGGAATAGAAGCCGGTGACATATGGAACAACCTATGGGAGAAGTTACTGCAGATGGGAGACTTTTTTATGATTGTGGTCATCTTCATTCCGGCAACAACAGTGAATCATTTGGTCCTAGCATTTTATCAATGTTGCATTAGAAAATACAGAGAATGCAGAGTCATCGAAGAATTTAAAGATCTCGTATATGGTGATATGGGGCTAGATGAATGGACATTGTGGAAAAGTGTAGCTGAAATGAAGAAATGGATGGATGTAAGTAAAGCTGAGTCACTGAATCACTTGCCGCAACTCCTCTCTAGAACACAACCTTCTCGACAAGTGCATACCTTTGAACTTAAAGATCAACCTTATCTTGATGAAGGTATTGAGGTATCTATTCTTTCTATGGTACTTCTTGTTAAGATCGCGGCTGTATCTATACCACCTACTCTTAGTGGTTTTCTGGTGCAGACACTCAATGAAGCCTATGAAATTATTTGTTTCATTAATGGTAGGATAAATTTCACAGGCATAAATAATAAAGAGAAATCTAAATTTGCAAAGCTTGTATGGAAAGGTCGGGATTTTCATGTACTACTTCCTATCATATATGGAAGATCTAGTATTCTGACGACCGAACCTCAATCTGGCATTGATCATGCAATTCTAATAATTCGAGAATTGAAAAATGCATTGCCATCAGATGTAGTATGGAATGAAGTAGGCGTTATAACAGACTTTATCAACCGCAGGAGTTACTCTTCTGTCAGAGATCTATATGATTATATAGAACAATTACTAGTTGACATGTTGCATTTATTTTTCGCTCAGCTCCCTGTTGTAGTATACAATGACATATCAGATAGCCCACCTGAAGAATATGAGGAGAGAGTAAGAGTTTCTTTGAAATTAATCTGTAAAATCAAACCATTGGAAACTCTAGTTCAATGGTCACTTCCTGTCGGTAGTAACATATCGTGTTTGATAACACCTAAAGTTCCCACTACAGAAATACAAAATGACCCATTAGAGGAATGCAATACTACTACTGCCACAACTCAAGATGATGATGTAATTATCCTTGTTACATAAGCGAATTTCAAATAATGTGTTGAGCTGTCTATCGCGACTTTATTTGAATGGTGCAGTTCATTTGGTTTATTGACAATGTAAATATGCAACATTAGGATGTATGATTCTTTGTGTTCTGTTTGCGAAGTCAAACACGAGTAGTTTTTAAAAAATATTTCAACATCAAAGGAACCTTCAGGGTAAGTACATTATTGCTAGTCATTCTTGTTTTTGGAAAATATCGTTTTCTTATCGATAATCCCAAAGAGACTTCATCTATAATCTATTGGATGGTTTGCTCAATATATAAATACATTATTTTCCAAGATCTAATGAGAGTTTCTTCAGATTGATCACTTTATGTAATAAGCTAACTTATGGCAAAGCAGGTGTGTTTAGATGGAGTGTTGGATGATAGCAAATATTCTTCAACAGTACCTGTGATTGGTTCCTACATAGCAGCAGCAACCTTGGTATGCCTTCTGTTCATGTTAATTGATATTATAAATGGCTTTCGTCATAAGAAAGAATGGTTACCATGTCGATTATTCTCCCTGAACTCAGTCACATTGACTCTTCTTTCTGTAGTAGCTAAAATTCCTGTTGATCTCACCACATCAATGCCCAGTGCACTAGACCAATTGTCTAAATTAAGTGGTACTGTCATGATATGCATATCTATAGGCGTTCTCATGCCTTCAATGGGGATGAACACAGAGTCGGAATGCTCTACAAATATTATTGCATTGAGTATCTTTGTAATCACTGTTGTTGTCAATATTTGCATGCAACTTCACACTGGTGTTATTTTCATGTTCTTTGTAGAACACATAATCATCATGTGTTGTATGCTGGGGTTGGTCATGATGTTGTGGCATTTTTCTTGGAAAGTGAGTAGTCGAAAGATGTCAATGACTGAGCACAATAGGGATCTCATAACAAAGGGTAAAGAAGGAACTATGTTACGTCAGTTAGAGTTGTGTTATGTATATGGTTATGATTCTAATCCTCAACTTGTACTCTGTAAAAGTCCTGACTGTGCTACTGTCGGCATTTTATGCATTCTTTCCTCTGCCATCCTAATCCAAGCTGCATACAGATCTCTAGTTCTTAGGGACTTGAGGTTCTGTGGTGGAGTTTCTGATTATGGTTCGTCAATGCGGGTGATAGTCATTACTCAGATTTTCACTGTCATAGTCGGATGCTTCGCCACTAGCTTTAGATGTCATACCATGTTTGCCAACATTGACATGATGCGCGGGCTTCTAGAAGTTGTAGGCATTAACCACGTTATTGATCAAAATCCAATCTTGAGAAGTGGCTCTGAGGATGGTTGTCCTGATTTATTCAATACTTTGGTGATGATATGGGTGTTTTTCACTTCTATACTGGTGGTAATACCCATATTGTTTGTCTATACGATGGCCAAAGCATGTTGCTGCCAGAATAATCACAGCAAGAATAGGGCCTCAAAAGAATTTCAAGACCTAATCCATGATGGCGATATGGGGTTGGAGGAATGGATAGTACAGAAAAGTGTGGATGAAATGAGAAGATGGATGGTGGAATGCAAAAGAGAGTCTCTAGAGAATTTGCGAAAGCTCCTCATCTCCAGAAAACCTTCCCAACAACTTCATAGTATCGAAGTCTCTTCTCTATCCATTGTACTCCTCTTTCGTATTGTTGCTATTACCATACCATCTAAGCTAAGTGGATCTCTTGTACATTCGTTTGAAGAAACCTACAAAATAATTCATTCCATAGAAAATCGAATAATTGATCATTTGAGCTTGAAGGAAAAAAAGAAAACTATATTTGCCAAAGCTGTATGGAAAGGTATTGAATTTCACATTCTCTTCCCAAACATATTTGAAAAGGAAACTGGTAGTGTAATTCAACCTGGATGTGACTTCGATCGAGCACTCTTAATCATTCAAGGATTGAAAAATGCATTGCCATCAGATTTTGTATCGGATGAAGTAGGACATATCATAGACTTCATCAATACGCGGACATACTCATCAATCGAAGAACTGTATGATTGTATGGAACAATTAATGGTCGACATGCTGCACGCATATTTTGCTCAAGTCCCAAGTGTCATATTCAGTGAGATAACAAAGTGCCCTGCTGAAGAGTATGATCAGAAAATAAGACATGCTTTGGAATTTCTCTGGAAGTTTGAATCATTAGAAGGTCTAGTTCAATGGGTACTTCCTCTTCAATGTAATATATCGAGTTTGATAACCCCTGATCCTGAAGGTCTCGCAACTCAGAGTCATCAGAATGACACAGTAGAGGAATGCAATGCGTCTACCTCTACCAACACTAATGATGATGTGATTGTACATGTTGAATAAAATTCTGCATTTCCTGACGTCTTTAAATTCCCTTTCTAGTGATAAAATTTTTTAGTAGAATTCAAAATCTATAATTATGTGCATCACTGTACATTATGAATAAGTTCTAAATGTATTGTAATCCTGTCAGGATGATCCTAGACTCCATATCGTTTAAGCGCGTGCGTACGTACAACATACATGTACACTCCTAGTGGGCGTACATCGTTATTGTGCTAGTCCAGTGAGGAAATTGCTGGTTTGTGAATGTCCTGCAGCCTTCCAGAGTTCCAGGCTCCAGCAACAATATAATCAATTAATCATGCACAGAAATGACATAATCCTATGCAAAACTCAATGGAATTGGAAAGGTGTTGCCTGAGTGGACTGGGCTTAGTAACAAAGCTAGATCGGGCTGGATCTTCGCAATCTCGTAGTGGGCTGGGTGGGTTTCGGCCATTACTCGACAAAGAAGCCTGTTGAAAGAAGCAGAGCTGCAGAACAGCAGAAACCACACTGTAGAAGAAGGAGAAGGGGAGAGAGAGCGAGAGAGAGAACTCCCATTTTCTGATTTTCATAATAAGGAGATTTCTTTTCTCTCCATTTTATTCAAATTAATTTTCATTTATTGAAGCCAATAATGTATAGAAAGAGAGTAACAGTAGCAGCACTTGTGACTCTCAATTCCATTTCATCCATTCCAAAGGCAAGTTTTTATTCTTCATTTAACTCATTTGTTCTTCCAAACTTACTTCAATCAAGCAAAACCATATGCTTACCCAATAATTTCAGTACTTCTGCTGAAAGATTAGATTTTTGTAATGAAACTCATCTTGATTTCAATCATTCTCAAGTACAACAACACCCTTTTACTTCAGTTCATCAACAAAATCCAATTTACCAAACACCCGATAGTGGGTTTTACAGAGAAACTCAGCAGAATACAAATGTTGTAAACAAGAACAAGCTTGTTGGTCAAGATAGAAATTTTTCCAATTGGTATTCAGAAAACCCTAAGGAGAATTATGGTAGTAATGGTGGTGATGTTGTTTCTCGAGATTTACAAAACAGTCAGCAAGCTGCAGTAGTTGTTAATAACAGTGGGAACTTTAGAGAGTTTGAGCAGAATCTAAATACCCAAGATAGAAACTTTTCTTCTGGGTATTCAAAGAATTCTCATGGTTTTGATGGAGGTGCTGCAAATTTTATTGATTCACAGCAAAATCTTGCAAATGGTTATTCAGTTAATCAAAATGGAGCTTATGCCTGTGGTGGAGAATTTATTCAGAATAAAAATGAGTGTCGATTTCAGACAAATGGAAGTTCAATTTGTAGAGAAGATGATGGGAGGTTTCAATATAACTTATATGAGTCTGATGGAGGTAATGTCGAACAATTGGATAAGAAGAAAACTGGGCATCAAGTTAAGCAGCTCAATGACAATGGGAAGTTTCATAGAGAAGCCTGCCTACAACAGAATCCAATTGGAATTCAAGGAGGAGTTGGTGATTTCTTAACACCAACTTATGCCAATTCTGATAATGAATTAGCTGAGACTTGCGCGTATGAGGGTACAATTGAAGAGCTGGATACTTTCTTCAAAGAAAATAAAGTTAAAGAAGCTTTGGAGGTTCTAAAGATTTTAGAGAAAAAGGGAGTGACTGTGGATTTGCCTAGATATGTTCTGTTGATACAAGCCTGTGGAAATATTGGATTTCTACCATATGCGAAATATGTCCATGCTCATCTTAATAGATCAGAAGGTCCTATCCACCAAATCTATGTTCATAACAAGATTTTGGAAATGTATTCCAACTGTGGTTCAATGTGTGATGCGCATGAGGTGTTTGAGAACATGCCAGAACGTAATTTGACATCTTGGGACACCATGATAACAGGCTTAGCTAAGAATGGACATGGAGAAGATGCTATTGATTTATTTACTCAGTTCAAGCAGTCAGGTTTGAAACCTGATGGACAAATGTTTATGGGAGTGTTTTTGGCATGTAGTGTAGTTTGTGACATTGATGAGGGAATGTTGCACTTTGAATCGATGAGCAATGTATATGGTATTGTCCCCTCAATGGAACATTATACGAGTGTCGTGAGAATGTTGGGAAGTATAGGGTATTTGGATGAAGCTATGGAGTTCATTGAAAAGATACCATTTGAGCCAACTTTAGATGTTTGGGAAACCTTGATGGATCTCTGCAGACTTCACGGGAACATTGTACTTGAGGATCAATGTAGTATGATTGTCAAGTACTTTGATCCTTCTCATTTAAGAGATAAATCAAAACAAGAAGCTTCTGATATTGCTAGAAAAACACAGAAGACAAAATTAAGTAATGATTTTCGGGGTTTGAATAAGAGAGCAGACACTTTTCTTGCAGGAGATACATCCCACGCTGAAAAAGATATAATTTATGCGCTCTTGAGACGACTGAATGCACACATGAAGGAGGCTGGTTATGTTCCTGCAACACGAGTTGCTTTGCACGATGTAGATGATGAAAGCAAGGAGGAAGGCCTTCTTTCCCATAGTGAAAGGCTTGCCGTTGCTCATGGCCTTCTCAACAGTCCAGCTCGACAACCAATGCGCATAATAAAAAATCTCCGTGTATGTATTGATTGCCACAATGCATTGAAGTTAATAGCAAAAATTGTTGGTCGAGAACTCATCGTACGAGATGCTAAACGGTTCCATCATTTCAAGGATGGTTTGTGTAATTGCGGAGAATTTTGGTGAAGGATACGAGATGTTCCAAATGTTACTTTTCCAACATAGGCAATGATCCATCTACAAGTTGTGAGGTAAGTACTTTGTGTGCATATTCCTACAAAATGTTGTGGATAATCTTTTCTTGTAAGTTAGCTACGAAGACTACAGTCAGGATATCTTTGCAACATGTTTCTAGAAGCCTTTCCTAGAATAATTAAGCGGCACTTTTATAAGGCTTGGAATCCCATGCTGTGGGCTGTATACATCTTGTTCTTACATCGAATTTGTTATGTTACTGGGACTTTTTGTTGGTCAACATAATCAGTTAATGCATTTAAGTAAAAGTGACTATTTCGAATTGTCATAAACTTTTGAAAGCCTTTTGTTTCATGCAAAATCTGTCAGGTTTTGTTGGAGAGGAACTTTGTTCCTTTTCAGAAAGCTTCATTCATTCTCTGACTGTGGATGTTCATAAATCTAAATTACTGAAAAATAAGAAGTAGAAATGTATTTTCCCGGAAAATTTGGCTTAAATTTAAGTTGATCGCAAACATTGGACGCTTTGTAAAACTGCACCATACTACGAGAGGAGCAGCTGATGGATGACTGATGAGTAGGTCGCGCCTGATTCGACTCACTATTATTAGGCCTTCTTTGTCTGTGCATTACCCTACTTAATTGAATATATAGGGACGGCAGTCATTAATGCAGCAAAAAAAAAAACACTGGAACAAGGATGAACAAAATTTTGGTTTGTAGGGGAGTCTGAAACTGTTATCAAGGGCTTCCAAAGGGGGGAGAGACACGGGAAAGGCATATAGCAAGGCAGGATTGGAGGAGGATTCAGCAACAAGCTTAATTATTACTTTTGTGCAGACACCATTTTATGCTGTGGGGTTCACTAAAATGAACTTGCTAACATATGGTGGCCTGGCAAATCCCCTTTCAATATTGCTTTCGAAAACCCTGACTCAACATATCTTAGATTTGTTAAGCAAGTGATGATATGACAACCTGTGTGCACTGCACTTTTGTAAATGATCTTTTGGAGAAGATGCACGTTATGAGGCCTTGCTTTGTCCAGTGTCTAGGCATCTAGCTGATCATAACATGTTGAAAACCACAATCAAGTTGCAGAGGCCAGAGGGTCAGGATTCTGCAGTCGCCACAATGGGAGTTGCCGAGTTGTGATTTTTCCATATGTGATGTCATTCCATATGTCAAGGGCATAAAATATGTCAAACTGGATGTCTGGATGTGAGCTTTTATGCATGTTGTGCCCATTTCTCATGGATCTCAAAACTATCACCACCAGCCAACTGGGCCCGATTTGGGCCTGGTCATTTCTGTAGTTCTGTTCAACCACAAACAGCAAAACAGCCGAAAACGAAGAAAAAAAAGAGAGACAATGATACAAAGCAACATTGAAGGAGGAAGAAGAAGAAAAGCATCTGAAAACCCCTTCTTTGACAGTAATAAATCTATTTATTCTCTTCTTCAGGTTAATTTTCAATTCTCCAATCAAAATTATGTTTAGGAGCAACAGAACAACAACAGCAGCAGCAACAGCACTCTTTACTCTCAACTCAATTGCAAACTCTCCAAAGGCAAGCTTCTCTGTTATTTTAAACTCATTCTATCTTCAAAATGTAATTTATTCAAACAAACCCATTAGTTTACTCAATAAGTTTAGCACTTTTGCTGAAAGAACAGATTTTTATGAAGAACCCCATGTTAATTCCAAGCATTCTCAAGTACAACAACACCCCTTTAATCCAATTCACCAGCAAACCTCGTTTCACCATAATTCCAATAATGGGTTTTACAGAGAAACCCAAAAACCTAGTGTTTATATTCAAAATTCAAATGTTGGAAACAATCTAGTTGGTCAAGACAGAAACTTTCGGAGTGAGAGTGAGTATTCAAAGAATCCTAATTCAATTCATTCTCAATCACAAACTCTATCTAATCAAACTCTAGGTAATGGAGTGTTCAGAGAACCCCAAGCCCCAATTGCTGGAAGCAAACTAATTGTTCAAGAGATAAGTTTTTATAATGGGCATGCACAGAAACCTAATAGTGAGGTTCACGAAAGTGTAGGTGTTTTTCTAAATTCACAACAAAGTCGCGCAAATGGTAACTCAAATAATCAACAGAAGGAGAGTGTTTGGAATCAAGGTACGTCTTTAGGGGTTCAGGGGAATCCAAATGGGGCTTATGGTGGTAATGTTGCTGGAGAATTTGTCCAAAACAGAAATGAATGTCAATCTCAGGAGAATGCGGATTTGTATTGTAGAGCAGAAAGTGGGAGGTCTCCACAGAATCTAAATGGGATTTATACTGATTTTGTCGAAGAATCAAATAAGAATAAAAGCGGATATCAAGGTCAGACGATTGGAGATATGTGTCATAGAGAAAACAGTGTGGGTCTTCAGCAGAATCCAATTGGTTTGCAGATAGGGGTTGGTGGTTCGTCGACATCAATCAATGCCAAACCTGATTATAAATTACCTGAGACTTGCAGGTATGCAGGTACCATTGAAGAGCTGGATACTTTTTGCAAAGAAAAGAAAGTGAAAGAAGCTTTGGAGCTTCTAGAGATTTTAGAGAAAAAGGGAGTGACTGTGGATTTGCCTAGATATGTTCTGTTGATACAAGCATGTGGAAATATTGGAGTTCTACAATTTGCAAAATCCGTCCATGCTCATCTTATCAGATCAGAAGGTCATATCCAAGAAGTCTATGTTCTTAACAAGATTTTAGAAATGTATTCCAACTGTGGTTCAATGTGTGATGCACATGAGATATTTGAGAAGATGCCAGAACGTAATTTAACATCTTGGGACACCATGATAACAGGTTTAGCTAAGAATGGGCATGGAGAAGATGCTATCGATTTGTTTACTTGGTTTAAACAGTCAGGTTTGAGACCTGATGGACAAATGTTTATGGGAGTGTTTTTGGCATGTAGTGTACTTTGTGATATTGATGAGGGAATGTTACACTTTGAATCGATGAGCATTCTATATGGTATTGTCCCCTCTATGGAACATTATACGAGTGTTGTGAAGATGTTGGGAAGTATTGGCTATTTGGATGAAGCTATGGAGTTCATCGAAAAGATGCCGGTTGAGCCAAATTTAGATATTTGGGAAACCTTGATGAATCTTTGTGGAGTTCATGGTAATATTGAACTTGAGGATCACTGTACCAAGATTGTGAGGTACTTAGATCCTTCTCGCTTAGCTGAGAAATCAAAAGAAGAAACTTCTTATCATGATAATGAGATACAGAAGAAAAGTGGGCTTGGGGAGGTGCCGCCTAGGATGGTCTGTGAGTTTAAGGCAGGAGATAAATCATTCCCTGAGGAGAAAAAAATTTATGCACTCTTAAAGGGAGTGAGTGCACATATGAAAGAGGCTGGTCATTTGCCATCTACTAGAACTGTATTGCATGATGTAGATGAAGAAACGAAGGAGGAATCACTTCTTTCCCA
Source organism: Thalictrum thalictroides (assembly GCA_013358455.1). Taxonomy (NCBI): domain Eukaryota; kingdom Viridiplantae; phylum Streptophyta; class Magnoliopsida; order Ranunculales; family Ranunculaceae; genus Thalictrum; species Thalictrum thalictroides. The sequence continues at coordinate 13,546 of JABWDY010027318.1, read as the reverse complement.
CAGTGAAAGGCTTGCTGTTGCTCATGGTCTTATTGGCACTGCACCTCGTCAAACGATGCGTATAATAAAAAATCTCCGCGTATGTGTGGATTGCCACAATTTTCTGAAGGTCATTTCAAAAGTTGTTGGTAGGACATTCATCGTAAGAGATGCCAAGCGGTTTCACAAATTTCATGATGGCTCCTGTACTTGCAATGACTTCTGGTAAAAGATATGAGTTCAAAGGTGTTACTTGTCCACCATTGACCATGATGCTTATATGGGTTTCTATTGGCAAGTAAGTACCTATCATTTATTTATGTCATTTGAGATAATAGATAATTTTGACTGCCATTTGATTTTTTGTTTGTTTGGAACCTAAGTTAAACCTTCATACAGGTTAGGGATTTCCCTGTTGTCTAAGAAATTTTATTCCTGTTTAATAGTAAAAACAAGTACAACACAGGATGGTGTCAGCAGTTGTTTTATCGAAGAGTAGAAAATGATCATTGTATTTTCCAGTGCACTGTCTTTTTTTTTCAGCTGTCAGATCAGTAACTATGCCTGTAAGTAATGTTACTTGTACATTTTGTCAGTGTCAATCATTTGTCTGTGATACTGCTGCCAGAAGTATGGGAATACTCCGTCTCAAATTCTCACGGAGTTTTCCGCTCTATAATCGAAGTAGCATATTAAAAGTTCATTTCATAAATATGCTTCCTAGGCCCAGTGATTCATCTTATTTTGTTAGATTGGGTTATATTCAGATTTAATTTTGTTATAATTTACATGTCAGTGTACTTTGATCAGATGTCCTTTGAGCATCCCGTTGATAGCCTGATGACAAGAGACCCTGAGTACACAGGAAAGCAGCATGGTGCAAAACTGACGCACCTCACTCGTTTATTGCATAAACTAGCAGTTCACGCTGTTTTGTGCTAAATTGTTCATATTGTCAGCCTCTAGGATTTTAGGCTGCAGTTTTGGATATAATCTTTCCTTAGCCTGTATGCTGAGGCTTTGGTTACCACATAATTTCCAGTCCAAATATAATAACTTGCCTCGAATCTTTTCAGTCAAAACCAAGCAATTTTGAGGTTATGCCTATTGAGCATTGCATCTACACTGGGTTCAGAACCTCAGGTTCCAAACAAAGTACATGGTTTTGTTGGTCTGGCGTCCAGGTAATACAAGTGTTTGTATTTCTAGTGATTTAATAAATGGGAATTGGAAGATGATGTAAACATTTTTTCCCAAGTGTTCTTATTTTTTCTTAAGAATCTTGGAAAGCTTTTAAGTTTGGTCTTTTGCGCGCTTGTGTGTCCGGAATTTTACATTCTTGTTTTTGTAAAAACATACTTACTCAGATTCTTTTATAGCAATAGTATCAGTCATCAGAGTATCTGACTTGCATCCTAGTACTTGGAACTGGAATTATATGTATGTTCTTAAGAAAATATGTAGAATAGTTGTTTTCATTCTAAAGGTGAAATATACTGCAAACTTTTCACCTAGATGTCATTTTCATGGAACTTCGGAGAATCATCTATGTTCTTACTACAGTAGAGCTTAAATTTTGCTTTGGCCTAAGGGTTAATTGGCTGCAATCAAGTGTTTTTTCTTCTAGGTTATTGTTACGTCATCTCGCGTTAGGAATGCAGCAGTCAGGACCTACCATCATTGTGTCAGAATGTACCATCATTCAATATAAGAGTCCGAATTCTGTAGAAGATTTTGAGTTTAAATTTTAGAATTCCAACATTTCAACTTGCTCATGTAGGTTAGATTTTTATTGGATAACTGGCAAAAGGAAAGAAGAGATCTATTGCTGAACATTCGGCAATACAACTTATGACACTAGCAAAAATATGTTTTCAGTAGCAGCGATGACATCGCTTATTTTTTACATATATAAAAACTATTTTTCGGAAACAGGTATTAAAGCAAATTGGAATAATCTACAATTGATCTTTTATTAGAGAAAGTTTACAAGAACAAAATTTAGTTAAGCATGGCTTGATTCTGTGGAGGATATTGAGCTTGGCCTTGAGCTCTCTGTGCCTGTTGTTGAGCAAGGATTCCATTCCACCCTAGTCCCTAGAATACCATAAATACATGTCAATAGTCAGTACACACTGCAAAAATAAGAAGAAGCTTAAGTGACTACTAAACTACAAACTTTACCTAGAGCAGGGTCAAAACCTCTGAACTCTTGACAAAGAGAACAACTAGGACAAAACACATGAGAAGCCCAATCTTCATAAGGAGCTTCCACCAAATTATATTTCTTCCTTAGCTTTCCACTATACTTTGAACCCATTACCCATTGACAACATAGTGCTGGCATCATCAGAAGATATATGAAACTTCCCAAAGGACAAGCTGCAAGCATTACACATTCATTTTTATCACCAAGTCAGTGTTCATCACAGTAATGAAAAAACTTGATGTTTATGTGTATTTTCTTACTCATTTCAACTTCATCTAAGATCTCTGTGATTTGCCCGAATGTCACGCATGGCAAAAATGCTGTCATGATTGCTGCATGGACAAAGCAAAAATACATAAATGCTTGGAATAAGTTCTTCTATAATTCTACTAATACATGATCAGAAAAATTATATACATGGAAGTGGAAAACTGACCATTTGTCTGGTTATGTTGACAATCAAATAAACCTGTTTTCCAAGGTTGTCCAACAGCAAAATCTCTTTGAGTATTGACCTGAACTTTTCATATCATAAGGTTCAGGTGCATGAGGAAATGGTTCACCAGTGGTGGTTCTTCTTTCCTGATTATTATGACTACCCTCCATGCCGAAAACCGGCTTCTGTTCATTTGCTGCCATTTGAGCAAAAACTGAGTTTTATAAACTGAATGTTTATGGTAACCAATTGAAGTATTGAACTATTGAAAATATTGGATATATATAACTAAATAGATTGAGATAAGATCATTGAAACTTGAAAGTCATATGGATTGCTTGTAAAAAGAGAGTCAGGGTTCATAATATAAAAAAAATTCCCATTTTTTAATTGAGATTTTGTTATAATTATTAACAATAATATGCATTAATAACACATTTTAATATAATAATAACTAAAACCCCCAAAATCATTTTAAAATTTAAAGCATGAAATGCAAATTTTGGGCCCTTGGGCCGAGCTAGTTGAAAATTATAGGGCTTAAATCTCATCTGGATTTAAAGTGACCCATGAGGCCCAAACATATGATGATTAAGTCAAAATACACTTTTGTTTTTTTGCTCATTTTATATTAATTTAATTATTGATTAAAGATGAGTAAGAGATTCAGGATTTATTTTTTAGCGCCAATTTTATTATTATTAAATTAATTTCTTACATACACACAGTAGAAGAAATATAAAATATCTTTAATCCATCCATCCGTTCATCTCTTAACAAACCAATCCATCTCAACCACTAGCTATGAATATTAACCGTTAGATCAAATTCTCAATTATTCACCATTGGATTAGATAACAACCTCAATCTCACCGTCAATTATTTATAAATTTCAATTTCAAAAGCTCGAGAGGGAGCAAAGTTATAGCTTCTCATTCTCTTCTTCTTCCCTTTTTATTTTCTCTTTCTTCTCAATTTCAAAATCCTCTCTTTATTTTTTCAACAAAATCTCTATTCAAAATCTTTATTTTCAATCAATTTTCTCTAAATCAAGTCGTTTTGCATCAATTTCTCTACCAACATTCCCAATTCCATCGGTTTAAGACTGTTTGTTTTCTTTTCAAGTGATCATTAAAAAAGGGGTTTTTGATGTAAACGTGTTGATTCAATCAGAAATTGTTTTCAAAAGTTTGATATTTAATTGAATTGAAAATTTTGTTGATTCAATTTGGATAAAAAAAATTTTGATTTTTTGAATTTGGGTTTTCATGGAGCGAAGTGACGGTGGGGAAATCCCACCTGAAAAGCTCCAAGTGGTGACAACAACTACGATAACGGAATCGGTAACAGTGGTATCGGATTTTCCAAAGAAACTCGCAAGACAGCTTGATTTCACACCCTTATCTACAACATCTACAGCTGTTGTTCCACCTGAACCTCCACAGCAACAACAACAGCAACAGATACAGCAGCTGCAACAACAGAAGAATCAACCTCAAGCACCGCCACCACCTCCTCCTCCCCGTTCACAGCCTATCGTGTAGGTTTCTTTTGAAAATTCACTGTTGTTATTTTGAAGAATTCAATGATTCGAACTTTAATGAATTTAGATTTTTAGCTGAAATTTATACTAAATAAGTGTAGGGTTTTTTTTAATCTTATCTTTATGAGATAAGAAATTTGGTTTTCAAAATCAATGAAAAGAAATTGGTTTTAGGAATTCAAAAATTTGAAATTTTTGGTATAGTGGAATAAAATTCGAGTTCCGAATCTTCTAAATTTTGTGTATGAATTTGATTCCAGTGGGTTTCAATCTGATTTTACTATTGGTAAGAATATAAATGAAGAACATGCAATGTACTTATTTTTTTAGTATTTTTGGAAATGAAAGTTGAAGTTATTTTCGTTGATTTTGAATTAAGTATCTAGTTTCTCTCAATTGGCTGAATGATACTTAAAGATTTTTATGGATGAAGGGTTGAATCTGTATATTAGTTTACATGACTTGAATTTTACTCTTCTCATCATAAATGCTTAATAATTCTTGAAACATACTAAACCCTAGATATCTCGTAGGTGTGTTGGTTAAGCAATTGGTTTGATTGAAATTTGAACTCTTAAATATTTATTTTCCATGCTCAGCTCGCAGAATTATATAATATCTAACTTTTGCATGTTTGTTTCTTGCTTAGAAAGCCTGAGTCCCCAAAATCGCGGCCAAGGCCTAGCTCTGATTTAAAGGACGGTACTCCAAAGAAACAAAAGCAATGCAACTGTAAACACTCGCGCTGCTTGAAGTTGTAAGTGTATCATTTTTTTGCGTTTTGGATTTGTGGCAAGTAAATACATTATGTTGCCTTTCTTCTTTTAGTTATGGAGTTAGGGTGTGTACTTCAGCTCTGTCGTAAAGAGCCTTCGTTGTAAAGCTTCATAGTTGTGTTTATGCATCTTCTTCAGCTAGTAAAATAGTTGGTACGAGGGGATGATTTACTTTCTTGGGGTCTGCAATTGGCATATGTAGTCATGTATTGGTTTACAAGGAGTTTGTTGAAATAATCAAATTTTTTGTTGCATGTATACACTTGACTGAAGGGCTCTTTTAAACAAGCTTTCGCATCTTTGTTCTCTGACTGTTTCAAAACAGTAACTTGTGACTATGTTTGTATCACTTGATTAACACGAAATAACTGTAGGTTTTAAAAGATGTAGTAATATCACAAAACTCTAATTATGACTAAGCTTCTTCAATAGCAAAATGAGATGGATACATCTGAGATTCTTCAATAGGAGGTGTTAGTATATTCAGGAGGTGACCTCATTACAAAATGCGACATTAAGCTACCCCATTGAAAGAGAGAAAGCATAACAGAACTCCAAGTGAAACTGACCCTTTAACTCTAAAACTCTATTTCAGTAAAGAGTTTGGACTCACATGCTGGTTTGATTTAAGACTTCATTTATGATCTTCTTTTTAGTGGAAAACTACTATTTTAGATGGAAACGTTTGATTCAGTAAGAACCTTCTAAATCTTTAAAAAAAAAGGCTGATTTTTAGGCATAAAGTAATGTTTAACCAAAAGTCCTCTCATATTACCAGTGGCAGTATTTCCAGTAATGTAAGCTATTTTTATGATAGTCTTGATTTTTTTTATAACAATAATTTGAGCCTGGGTTAATTTCTACTATAACATTGAACTTTGATTTAATGGTATCACATTGTTGCTATTGTTAAATCATGGTTCTAATTAAAAATTACTATGCATTGGCAAGTATTGTGACTTTATGAGTGCTTTGCTTCTGGAAAATATTGTGATGGATGCAACTGTGAAAATTGTTACAATAACATTGTTGCTATTGCTAAATCATGGATTTTATTCAAAAATTACTATGCATGGGCAGGTATTGTGAGTGCTTTGCATCAGGAATATATTGTGATGGATGCAACTGTGTAAATTGTTACAATAATGTTGAAAATGAGGCCGCGAGGCAAGAAGCTGTTGAAGCTACTCTAGAGCGTAATCCAAATGCATTCCGGCCAAAGATTGCTAGCAGTCCACATGGTATACGAGATAGTAGGGTAAGTTATCAAACTCCCAAGTCCCAAGTCTCAAAACTAGTTTGCTTTGGTTCATCAGTGTGGAATGCTTGTTGTTAATTAAATTCAATATTTGATTAAAGATGCATCATACATAGAATATAGTTAAGATTGTAAAAACACTATCTTGTATAAATTAATGTCAACAAAGTGTCATATACTTACCTTATCTGGTATATATGCATTACTATTTGATGTGATTTTTATATGCGATTTTTCTTCCCATGGTATTGCTTGTCATCTTTAACTGTACTATCAAAGTGCATAATTCATGATTTTTGAAGCTAATCCATACTATCTCAATGTGTGTGAAGTTAGACTTGTGATAATGTGATATTGACTTAGTTATGGAAACTATCTTGTAAGTATTGTTGTTTGATAGTTTCAGTAGCGATAGGAAAAAAAAGTCACTCATTACTTTCATTATTTGTGTTGAATATGTGCCTAGCAACTGCTTTTTCATCACACTTCATTTCACATCTGGATCATGCATGTTACTATTAAGTAGCTATGTTTCCAACTTCACATTGTGAACATAAATTTCATGTTTCATGTGAGCATAAATTCAGTTGATGATCCCTTTAGAGAATTAATATATTAAACAACTTCAATCAAGAAAAAACTTCTAAATCAAGATTTAGGAAATGCACAATTTGGGAATAACAATTCAAGTAATCTCAAATAGGATCAGTACTGTATTAAAGTTTCGACTTAGCCTATGTTTTTATAGGAAATAAAACATTAGTCCAATTTTGGTTTCTAGCTTAATTAATGTAGCTGATAGAACTATATATGCCATATGCATGCAATGCTTAGATAATTGATATTAAAAGTATTGTTGATAAAGAAAAAGTTGAGAAAGATCGCTAGAAAGCACTAAAAGGTAACTTTCTGAACAAAATCTGGGAAACCTGAAATGTTAAAAATGCACTTTAGCTCTTGTAAGATTTAAAGATTGTGAAATTCTGGAGTCTTAACTGTTTTCATGACTTAGCGCACTTCAACTAGGGTCCTCTTGACAGTGTTTATATCTGTGATGAATGTTGAAACTGGACGTCCTCACATGCTAACTAGGTGAGTTTCAGATTTT
>JABWDY010027305.1:7779-20068 GCA_013358455.1 Thalictrum thalictroides | reverse complement strand
AAAAGAAAAAAACAGATAGAAGAAAGCCAGATCCCACACTAGCTACAAGTTTACAACTAAAAGACATGGATGCAAGAAAAAATGCTCATGTCTTTTTATGATTGAAACACAAAACATTTCTAGTGAATTGAAAATCAACTAAACACAAGCGAAATATAATTTGTTAGCAAAGTTGGCTACTAATAAGTACAATGAAAAGATGCAAAATTCGAAGAAATGCATTAACCATCTGAACTAAAAAAAAAAAACAACCAAAAAGCATTTGAAACAACATCAAAATGCCAAAAGTTCAGTAACAGTTGTCATTTGAGAGAGTCCAATGACTGAAACCTTGCTTCAATCATAAAATACAGAACCGACAACACTACACTCAAATTACCAAAATTTTAGGCTTACTGGTAAAAGATTATGACCTAACATTCCTTCAAAGCCTTGATTTAAAATCTGCATTGGAGCATCAACGCTATTTTCTGACATTCAAATTAACAACTTGTACTAGTGCAAGCGAAAAATGGAGCTGATATATTAATATTCAGACTATACTTCTGAATTGGTAGAAGAGGACATCTCTGCCTACAATAATGCACATTGATAGCTAACTGCCAATTGAGAAAAAAGACCAAGGTCTTATTTACACAACAAAGCGTATCATGCCCTCTCTCATCAAACAGAGACAACAGATGCAGCCGTTCACAATTGTATAAAAACTTGGGGTTCACATGCTAGCATTAAAAAGAAGCATCCATTACTAAACATCAGTCTAGGTCTTCTATGCATTTAATTAAAAAATATTTTTAAGCTCCTTTTTCATTATTATTATATTACACTTTTTTTAGGGGTACTCTTTTTGGTGCCCAAGACTCATTTGTAAGCTCCTTGGTGAATGGTTTCATGGTAGATCATTTAATAGTTGATGATTAATAATGCATACTAATCTCTAACCCACTTTAACTACTTATGCATCCTCATGGTACTTATAACATACTGTTACTAGCAAACTTGAAGTATTACTAAACATGTGTTAATATCACAATTATTAGCATAAAACGGATATATGAACATATATATACAGAGAAGCAACATGCAGGCAAGTGCTAGGCAAACCGTTCCTTAGCCTTTTAACTGAAAAGGCTAAGGCTATCTACATAAAAGCCGCAATCTGTTCCTACAGATACAAAAAAAACAACATGTTTCCTCTAGGTGTGGGAGGAGAGATTCGTGGCCTCTACTCCAAAAGTCTTGCCATACTACACTCTTACCCGTAATACAACAACAATACATGCCCGTCCCCGATATCAAACTCTATGGCTCTATGCTAAAAACACATATTTAACATATCAAAGATAATATTGGAAAAACCATCAATCTAAAACCTAGACATACCATTCAACTAAAATTTAAAGATAGAAAACATAAAACAATCAGCTCAACAATCTGCAAAATTCACAATACAAAGTATAAACTAAACTTGCAAAAGATTTACCAATATTCCTGCATTTTCCAAAACTAGGCAAGAACCCACGGTCATGAAGAAACTTATAAGTATTCCCAACAAGTTTCATATCATCAGCATTCAAACAAGCATCAAGTACTTCCAAATCTCTCACTGGCTGTAAAAATCTAAACCCATTACTTTCTTCCGAATAAGAAATCGAAGGAGGCAAAGAAGAAGAAAGGGGTTGGTGAATTGGAAGAGGGGTTTCATTTGATTTCAAAAAATTCAGAGCTTTAGCAAGGTCTTTCTTCTTAACTGCTTCATCATACTCTTTCCATTCTCTTAAAGCTTTGATTTTTATGGATTTTTGTTTGATTTTGTGATAGAATTTTGAATTGGAAACAAGAGTTGTAGAGTGAAACAGAGGAGAAATGCAAAGAGACATAGTGAATTTCAGTGAAGAAGAAGAAGATGAAAGTGAAACTGTGAAAGTAATGTTATTTTAGCAGGAAATAAGGCCCAAGGCCTGTTATGACTTATGAGGCCCCGTTGCCTGATGGGCAGATGAAGTCATAAACCCCAACTCACCAAACAAAGGAACTCATCAGTCATCACTATCAGTTCATCACTCCACCTGAAAATCTGAAATGAGATGAAAGGGTTTAAACTTTAAACTCATATTATTTCTTTCTTCGTTTAAACCAGTCTCAAATGGACCTCAGAATCCATTATAGAGCAAACCCAGTTCCATTCTCTAACCCTTCTAACACTACATCACTATTCTTTTGCAAACCTATACCAGTGCATTTGAAGAACAGAATTAGGAAGAAATCCCATCAAAAGTTTGTTTTTCAGGCTTCTTCTGATAAAAATGAAAATGGGTCTGATGGGTTTTCATGGTCGGGAGTTTCTCATTCAATTAGACAAGGTTTGGGGAAGTCTTTGTTGAATTTTGGGGAATTTGTGAAGAAGGAAACTGGGTTTGATTTGGGTGAGGTTAATATTAAGGTAGTTGGTAGAGTTAAGGATACAAGGAAGAAGGCCGAAGTTGCGTTTGATAGATTCAGGTTGGAATTGGTTCCTGCTTTTATTGAGTGGAATGCCTGGGATCAATGGAAGGTATTGTTTTTGTTTTTCACTTTAATGCAAACAAGTTTGCTTCTTGTGCAATCCATTCATATGATTGAATGATATGCTTTTGTTGTTGATTTTGACAATAGATTATTGTTGTTGACTGCATTAGTTTAGAGACCAACTTTGGAAATGATTATGAGTATAAATGTCACTGCACTTATTGTGTTAGGACCTTACTCACCAAATACGTCTAATGGTTTGCCAGACCGTGTTTTATGTCCAATGCTTGAACTCAGGAATCATGAATTCATATCGAAAAGAGATAAATCAAATTTAACTGAATTGGACTGATTACTCAATAACCAAAGGAACATGAACTTCTTTGACAAAGCACATGACAATTTGAAACCTTATAGGATAAACAATCAAGTTGGCAATGAATTAATAAACACGTGTCAGTCTGCCAAGTAAGTTTCTCAAGACAGTGGTTGAATGGTGAAACACTGAATCTAATTTGTATGTCTTAATCTAATCAGCGAGTGAGTGGTAACAAGAATGTTTGTTTTATCTCAAATAACTTGCTGCATTGAAGTTTGCATTGATAGGAGATGTGCGGAAGAGTTCCATACAACCTTAAGATGAAAAAAATGTCTCAAACATGATGAAGATCCGTATTTTTTTATACTTTGAACAACGTTGTACATGAACAGAGGAACCATACTAGAAAGGCGACTCCAGAAATTAGATAAATGTGAATACTCAATTTGACAGTTCTTGAGTCGATCATAGTTCAGTTGTTGGTTGTATCTTGCCTATGATAATTTGATTGTAGACACTGCATTGAATATTACTTTCTCTATCCTAAAACTGACAATTGGTTAGTTTTAATGAGTTACTGATGTTACTACATTCCTTTGTTTGGTAAGTTACCAATTCTATATGAAACAATAATCTTGTTCATTTTCTCAGGACCTTGAAAGCTGGAAACCTAAACGAATTGCGGTCCTTATTTTGTATACTATTTTTGTAATAGCATCATGTCAAAGAATCTACATAGCTTGTAAAGCTCCTCGTTTAAATCAGCAAAGCAAGAGGGAGTTGACTGAAGCATTTATGGAAGCATTGATTCCTGACCCTACTCCAAGTAATATCAAGAAGTAAGTATGCTGTTTAATTAGTTGAAATTCCTGTTCTACTTCATTCATGAATTTAAGATGAAGAAAGGACACTTCCTTGTCTGCGCGTCTTTATCATGTATATGAGGCATCTAATGCCTAATGGGTCTTTTGAGACACTCCCACAACCCTTAAATTTATAGTTGGTTATAGTTTTATATCTATTTTCATTCATATAAATTAGAGTTGCTTTCAACAAAACACTCAAAGTAAGTTAATAAGTTCATATAAGTACGACTTCCAATTATGATTTTCAAACTGGATTGCATTGACTTTTCCTATAGTGTTTATAATGAGGGCTGATGCTCCCACTCTATCCATAATCTTACTTCAGGTTTAAGAAGAGTATATGGAGAAAAACAATGCCCAAGGGTCTTAAAATGAAAAAATTTATTGAGGGACCTGGTGGTGAACTTATTCAAGACCCCTCCTATGTTGGGGAAGATGCATGGGATGACGATCGTGAGCCTTATCAGCAGAATTTAGAACAAATTATTGACAGCGATGAAAAATTAAATTCAAAGAAAAGGGACAAATTGAAGAAAGATTTGGGCATTTCAGGTTGGTTTACAACACTCTGAACAATCAGAAACTGAAGATTTAATCGCGACAGTAACAAATGCCCTAATTTGAAGTTGCTTTCTATAATGCATTTGTCATATATTTCCTATTCTAATCATCAAGGGTGCTTTTCAAAATATCTATGACCCTGTCCTTCAATAAAAAGAGATATTTATAGTCTAACAGTCCTGTATTAGTTTAGGTAGGTTTTTGAGTTACTCTATCACGAGCATACTGATGCTTTGAAGAATAACAAACAGCCGAGAATATCTCACATCTCAATAAGACACAAATCTGCTCTCGTATTATCCTCTGTATCCATGAAATGCATCTGACATTTGGTGTAACATTACAATACTCCTTATATAGCTGTTCTTATTGTATTCAATAATTTCTTTTTGATAATTGTCCCCATTCAAACTGGATGTTTTATATAGTCCATTTACTGAATCAGATTTAGTTAAGTCCATTACTGAAACTGTAACAGGTGTAAGCATAGTTCAAAATGCCGAAAAAATGTGAATATTCGAATCCTAAAAAAACAGATCATGCCGAGATTTCGACACTAAAAGACAAAAGAGAAGTCGTATATCTGTGAAATCCGGGATATTTGATTCCTGAAAAATCGGATAAATTCGACGGATATTCACGAATTTTTTCGGAATTTTGAACCATGGGTGTAAGACATCCACATCAATCCTTAGTTGATCAAACTGGAATGAATTTCAATAAACCAAATCCTGTTCACATAGTAAAATTCTTGTGATAGGAAAATAGCCTTTTTAGGCAAAAATTTAGCATCAAGTGCAAGATATATAGTCTCATTTGTTGAATTGAATTGGATGGCACGTAAGAGGTTTGATTTGTTTTGAGTCGGAGTTTAATATGTCTCAGTTGTTATATCTTTTATTTTTCATGATCGAGCAAACAGATGGACCCCTTTGATTTAGAGACTGTCCCCCAAAGACCTGCATCTTGTTAGATGGATCAGCTGTATTTTTATTACATTTAAAAATTCTACTTAGTTTCTGGTTATGTTTTTACTCATATCAACAGGTGAAGATCAAAGAAGTAATGGAACGTGGCGTGAAAGATTTCTGGCATGGAAGGAAATTCTTAGGAATGAGAAGTTGGCTGAGCAAGTAGATTCTTTGAATGCTAAGTATGTTGTTGACTTTGACATGCAAGAAGTAGAGAAGAGTCTGCGTAAAGATGTAGTAGAAAAGGTTTCCAATAGGCAAGGCAGCAGAGCACTCTGGATTTCTAAGAGATGGTGGCGTTACCGTCCAAAACTTCCGTACACTTATTTTCTTCATAAACTTGATTGCTCTGAGGTAAATAATTTGATTTTTTCGACATGATTTTGGCAATTTACATTTCTGATATGCTTCATCTGAAAACTGTGTGCCTAATAATGATGCAATTATGTCACTTTAAACAGGTTGCAGCTGTTGTGTTCAGTGAGGACCTAAAGAAATTATACATAACAATGAAAGAAGGATTTCCTTTAGAATATGTTGTAAGTTTGTGATTTTGTTTGCTTCATTTTTCTACATCATTACATGACTGTGTTATTACTTATTACCAACAGAACATTGCTTAAAGTATCATGGGACAGGTTGCTCTTTCCTCAATGCTTGATGCTAACAACATTTTGTAGGTAGATATCCCTCTCGATCCGTATCTGTTTGAGATCATCTCAAGTTCGGGGGTTGAAGTGGATCTCCTTCAGAAGAGACAATTTCATTACTTTCTTCGATTGGTGATTGCATTAGTCCCGGGTATAATGATTTTATGGTTCATAAGGGAATCTGTGATGCTTCTGCACATAACATCCAAACGCTATCTGTATAAAAAGTATAACCAGCTCTTTGATATGGCTTATGCTGAGAACTTTATCCTGGTACAACTTTGTTCTCTTTGGAGATTTTACTTTCAGTATCCAACTAAGTCAGGAACTCATTTATCCATTTACTTTTTATCAGTAAAGTAATCATTGATTATCTATTGTTATCCAGCCTGTTGGAGATTCTGGCGAAACAAAATCTATGTACAAAGAAGTCATTTTAGGAGGTGATGTCTGGGATCTTCTTGATGAGTTAATGATTTATATGGGAAACCCTATGCAGTACTATGAGAAAGAAGTGCCATTTGTTCGGGTAATTTTGACTAGCTTTCCTATTTCTTACTATTATAATAAATGGCAGATGTCTTTATTTCGTTGAACAGTCTACTATATTTTTTTTTTTGGGGATTATAATATACCGCTTTAATGTTTTTTTGAGTGACAGGGTGTTCTTCTCTCTGGTCCTCCTGGAACAGGGAAAACACTTTTTGCACGGACACTTGCAAAAGAAAGTGGAATGCCATTTGTTTTTGCATCTGGTGCAGAGTTTACAGATAGTGAGAAAAGTGGTGCTGCAAGGATTAATGAAATCTTTTCTATTGCAAGGAGGAATGTAAGCTTGCATTGGTTTTCTTAGTCAGTGCAAAATGGTTTAAAACAATACTTAATGCAATTTAAAGTTTGGGTACATTTCTCATCACAACCATCTACAACGAATCCATGTTGTTGAACATGGACGATACCTTAAAAGTGACTTAAGAGATCTTGGTTTGCTCATCTAAATTATCTATTTCTTTTTTACTTTCTGTTATTTTAGAACTTTTGTTTTGTTTGCAAGTTCCTGCTACTGTACATTTTTGCATGATTTCAATGCTTTGACCTCTTTAATCTGACAGAATGAAGCCAATCAGGATGTTAGCTTGATATAAATTTGTTTGCCAACTTTTATATTTTCTAATGTACGCACTCATACTTTTTACAGGCTCCTTCGTTTATCTTTTTGGATGAAATTGATGCTATCGCTGGAAGACATGCTAGAAAGGATCCACGTCGACGAGCAACATTCGAAGCCCTAATTGCGCAGCTTGATGGAGAGTATGTGTTGCAGTCCTTTCTCAAATTTATTGAATAGGTTTCTTGTCTCTGTATGTTTGAGAATTATTTGCAAAAGGGGAGATCAGCTGTACAGGTTCACATAAAAAATTTAATATATAAACATACAAATTTTAGAGTCATTACCAAATAAAGAAACAGTTGGAAAGAAGTCAGCTTAACAATAGAGGCAACATTATTTAACTTTAAGAGAAGCAAGAAATAAGTTGCCCATCATTTTTGGTTGGGATGGACCTGACATCTCATCTGGAAGCTCCCAAGTTGGAAATGATCATCAATAAAACGTTAACAAGCATTTATTGATGGAGTATTCCTGAATTCATTTTTCAGTGAGGATCACTTTTATAAAGTAGTGGCATAAACTTGTTGATGGGAACTGCCAATACTGGATTCCAGTCAAGTTCCTTATATGCATAAACGAACAAAGTGATTGAAGCAATGCATAATTCTGGACATTTAGAAAGACTGATGTAATTGCAAACATAAGAGCATCAAGCTTTGTGCTCGTTGGGCTTTAATTGAAGTTGCAAAGTAGACTGATGGAGCCATGGAGGTAACCAAAGATTTAAATTGAGTGGCTATCCGTCTCAAGTCAAATAAAAGCCTTAAAAAGTTAGAAGGAGGGGCCTTAGTATGAGGGCCCAATCGAGGGTGGGATCTTGCACTCTGAACTTAGCTCGTCTAATTGTGGTGCTGTAATGTGACCGTCTTTCACTTTTATTGAAGGTGTTGTGAATAAGAAAATGCGGTCGATTACGCCTACCAAATTGCACCCAATTTCATTACTGACTACACCAAACCTAATTAGCTACACTCATACATAAATCAGCATAATAAGAAACCACACATCTGATAGTTTGGCAGTGTGCAACATTGAAAGGGTACATGCTAGGTGTTAACTCTTCTTCTATACTATTTATATTCTGTATTTGTCTCTGCATATGCTATTTGCTTTTAACTTTAAAAAAATGAACTATTTGGATTCAACTTTTTACCCAACTATTTCATGTACAGTAAGGAGAAAATTGGTGTGGATCGGTTTTCACTTAGACAAGCGGTCATATTTATCTGTGCAACTAATCGGCCGGATGAACTAGACATAGAATTTGTTCGTCCTGGACGCATTGACCGTCGACTGTACATTGGTTTACCTGATGCAAAGCAAAGGATTCAAATTTTTGGTGTCCACAGTACTGGAAAACAACTTGCAGAGGATGTAGACTTTGAAAAGGCAAGTAATTGGTTTTTCCTTCATTCTCATTTACAAAAACATGTGGAATAAAGATGGAATTTGGTGCCACAAATGTAGTTTAGTTATCAAATCATGTATGGACTGAGACTAACAGGCTGCTAATCATTTATTAGTCTTCATACAGTCCCTGGTGTCACCTTTCTTATGTTTTGTTATGATCTCTATAGAATAGTCAACTAGATGCTTTTTGTCGTTGTTGTTTTTTTTCTTCTTGATAAATGTTGTTTTCACCTTTTATCAATACATTAGGAATTTAGGATGGGGTCCCCCTAACCCAAACTTGCATATTTAAAACTTAAAAGGAACAAGGACACTTGTTTTTAGAGTCACCTCATTGAGTCTTTAACTCTTTATTTTTAGGTTAACAATGAAACTGGAAAATGAAAGACAAGAAGAAAGAAAAACTTAGAAGACATAGATATGCTTAGTAGCAAACAAACACTTCAGACATAGTCATCTTAACTGCTTTAGCAAGGACATGTGGAAAATCCTTATCCATTGAAGAAAACGAGTAAATAATCTAAATGATGCAGTCATTTTCTGATAATTTTGATCTCATTGTTTAATTGTCCTACCATACTGAACTAGGCTATGAGTAGTTGTAATTTCCGACAGTAAAATAACTGATAGAAGAACAGTAGTTAGGTGGATTTTAAGTTGAAAAAGTAAAACCTTTCCTGTTTGATAATTTTTTTCCCAACAATTGATTTTATCTGGTTAAACTCTGAAATTAAAAGCACTCTAAAAAAATGACTGCCTAAGGGGCCCTAAATTTAGCTTAATAATTTTAACAGGCTTGGTCCTTTGGAGATAGAAACTATTTTTTTGGTCTAACAAGTTCGATATGAAATGCTTTCTCAGCATCTGGGAGGAAAATGATCCTCTTTTTTTAATGGTGTTTGCTGTCCTATGGTTAGTTCTGTGTGTTCTGGGGAGGTGGCAAAATGTGTCTTGACTCTATTTTTGGGGAGGACCCTCTTACATGGATTCTGCCAGTCTCATTGATGATACAAAAAACTTTTAGATTTTAGACTGTTCTCTTCTAAAATTAACAATTAATGATCTGATGCAAAAATAGAAGAATTTGGCTTTTCAGTTAACAATTATGGCTTCTAGCTCGGAACCTAACATTCTATCACTGATAGCATATCTGCCTCCCTTTTACAGCTCGTTTTCCGAACTGTTGGTTATTCTGGGGCAGACATCCGAAATCTTGTCAATGAAGCAGGAATAATGTCTGTAAGTTGGTCTCTTATCTTATCCTTGCCTCCATAGTTAACAACTGTAGCTCAGAGCAAAATCTTAAAACAAATGCTATTGTAAAATATTCGTTAAGTTACATACCATCATAGTTTGTTCAACAGGAATCATTGTTGTTAAGGTGCATATGGAAGTATTGCCATCATAAATTAGAGAAGAATTTCACCCACTTTGAAGCTTCTTGTCAATATAATGATACCTGGTACAACTAGATCTAATATCTTCATTGTTTTACAGGTTAGGAAAGGACACCCAAAAATATTCCAAAAAGATATAGTTGATGTGTTAGATAAGCAATTGCTTGAGGGTATGGGTGTACTACTTACGGAGGAAGAACAACAGAAATGTGAAGAGAGTGTATGTGTTCATGTTTGTCCTCGGTATAGTTTACTAAGTTTAGTTCTTTTAACATATATGTGCTTTTCTGATACGCGTTTTTGTGCCATGGCCAATATATAACAGGTCTCTTTGGAAAAGAAGAAGCTATTGGCTGTGCATGAGGCTGGTCACATACTATTGGCTCACTTGTTTCCAAGGTTTGACTGGCATGCATTCTCTCAGCTGCTTCCTGGAGGCAAGGTATTATATCTGTGATGCGTATGCTTGATCTGTTTTTGTATCTGCATAACATTTTCAATGATAACTTCCATGGTGTTTGACATTGGGAGAGGGTGGCAGACACGATGTTTAATATGAATTTGTCCATACTATACAACATTAGCTACCTATGCAAAACTTCTTCTGAAATAAGAATAAGCTGCTGCATTGGCTATCAGGAGCCTGGCACCCTGGAGATATATTATATGGGCTATGAGCAAACTCTAGTTCTTGTTGTTAACTGAAAATAACTGCATCACACTTTTCAACAGTCTTTTCTAATAAAGTCATAAATCTTAGCGACAGGGTTGGATCACCGTATAATATGTTAGAACTTAGAAGCGAGCTGGATGTGTTGAAGTGTTTTCTTCTGTTTGTTCCATATTCAAGCTGTAACTTTCTAAAACTATTATTATTGTCCGCTTTGACGCAGGAGACTGCGATATCTGTCTTTTATCCGAGAGAAGATATGGTGGATCAAGGGTATACAACCTTTGGCTACATGAAAATGCAGATGGTTGTTGCACATGGTGGGCGTTGTGCCGAACGTGTTGTATTTGGGGATGAGATCACTGATGGAGGAAGTGATGATCTGGAAAAGATAACAAAAGTATGAAATTTCTTAACAGTAGTGCAATTTTTTTCTTTGTTGTCATTGTTTTAATATTTATATTAACTATAATAAGATTTGTCGGTAGATTTCCATAACTTATATAGCTCTGAATGGGAACTATGATGTTAACTCTTTGAAGTCCTTCATTGGAATCTACTACAGATTGCTAGAGAGATGGTAATCAGCCCTAGGAATTCTAGGTTGGGGCTTTCCACCTTGGTAAAGAGACATGGATTCATGGATCAACCAGATAATCCAGATGGTGAATTGATAAAGTACAAGGTACTTCATGCTTTCATTTAGATACATACAATTGACTTCTTATAGAAGGCTCTGCAGTAATCGTAGTTATTCTTGTATTCACTGTTTTGTGATAAACTAATTCTTCTTATTACTTGTGTTAGTGGGATGACCCTCGTGTGATTCCTGCCGATATGACATTTGAAGTATCTGAACTATTCACTCGGGAACTAACACGGGTACCTACAAACTCTTTCTTCGTACATTGCTTGAAGTGATATATATTATATAGTGATTGCTTTCATTGAGTTGGTTATTTCATATGGTCCCTTATTCAAAATTTGTATGTATTGGTGCTTATATAATAAAATTGTGGAATATGGCAAACCTTTTTTTTTCTTTGTAATTAAATAGCAGAAGCTTCAGTAACAAACTCAGTATAATATTTAGGGCTGGGTTTTGGTCATGATCCTACTCTCATAGAAAAGAGACGAATAAGAACTGATTATAACATGTGCCACAGGTCATATATATAGGAGCTTAGTTTGTAATGAAATTACCCTTAATGAACGGACCCGTGATACAACTTACATCAACAGTGACATCACTTGTATGACTGTTAAGGGCACCTAATGTCAAGAAGCCAAATCAACCTTGACAAATTACATGACACATCTTGTGTAAGAAGGGTTAATTTTTAAGGCCAAAATAAGATAAAGAACTGTACAGAAAATTAGCATATCTAAAAAGGTAAGAGCTTGATATTTGAAAATTTCTATTCCTGCAGGTTTTATGCCTCCAAAATGTATGATACCCAGGAAAACCTTTTGTCTTGGAGCCATTTATTAACCAGTTTCAAAAGTGACTAAATGTAGATTAAACATACCTAATTCTTTCATTAAAGACAATATCCTTCTTTCTAAGGATACCCTTCAAGTATGAAAAGTATAGATAGTTGGAATTGGGCAAACTGTATGTTTGGTCTGATATTTTGACAGTCCTTTTTGAAAGTTTCACATTATTATATTTACTTATAATCACACGAATCCTTGACAGTCATCTCATGTTTACTAAAATTGTTTTAAAGTTCGGCACTGTGCAGTTTGTGTGTTCAAAAGAATAT